>JAXIVJ010009272.1:0-37500 GCA_036785665.1 Chirona hameri
ATATATATATATATATATATATATATATATATATATATATATATAATATATATATATATATATATATATATATAATATATATTATATATATATATATATATATATATATATATATATATAATATATATATATATATATATATATATATATATATATATATATATATATATATATATATATATATATAATATATATATATATATATATATATATATATCTATAATACAAAGAGGGCTTACTCTACAGGAAAAAATAAAATCGGATCTTTCGGTATATTGTTGCACCCTGACGAAGGGTGTTACAATATACGCGAAAGCTCCGCTTTTAATATTTGTATTGTGGAGTAAGTCCCCTTTGTATTTAATCTTCATCTGCAATCTCTACGTGCTTTGACCCTTCCGGTCTCACCAGAGACTCCTCTGACCCTCCAAGAAGCCCCTCTTGTGTGTCAAGGGGCCCATTCAGCCTGTTCAGAGGTCCTTCCGACCTGGCCATGGACTGCACTGGCTGCTTTGTCGCCCCTGCCGACATGCTCAGGGGCAGGGGAGGCGGATTGCGGGCGCCAGGGTACCCAAAATCCCCCTCAAATGAAAATTCTGGGGAGGGGAAGGGTCATGTTGCCCCAGATTGAGCAGGCTAAAATCTGGGAGGGGAAGGCAAAACTACCCTTTGCCCCCAGGATTTTCGACTGGGGGGAATTTTGGGTACCCTGCCCCCGCAATTCGCCGCCCCTGCTCAGGGGCCCTTCCGACCTGCTCAGGGGCCCCTCCAGTTCTGGCTAGGAACCCATCCGGCATGTTCAAGGGGCCTTCCGACCGACCCAGGGACCCTTTCGGTCTAGCCAGGGGCCCCTCTGACTTGCCCAGGATCCCCTCCATCGGCCCAGCGACTCTTCTGGTCGGCCTGCGCTGGCTGCTTTGTCGCCCTTGCCGACATGCTCAAGGGGCCCTCCGACCTGACCTGGAGCCCCTCCGTGCTGGCCAGGGGCCACTTCGGCATGTTCAGGGGCCCTTCTTACCCGCCCAGAGGTCCTTTCGGTCTGATCAGGGGCCCCTCCGATCTGCGCAGGGGCCCTTTTAACTTTCCAGGGGCCCTCTTGTCTCTCCAGGAGCCCTTTAACCTTCTAAGGGGCCCCCTCCGACATAGAAAGGGACTGCGCTGACTGCTTTGTCGCCTTGCAACATGCTCCTAGGGCCCTCCGACCTGCCTGGGGCCCCTCCGTGCTGGCTAGGGGCTCATTCCGCATGTTCAGGGGCCCTTCTGACCCACCTAGGGGCCCTTTCGGTCTGGTCAGAGCCCCTCTGACCTACACAGGGGCCCTCTTAACTTCCCAGGG
The DNA here is from genome assembly GCA_036785665.1 of Chirona hameri. Taxonomy (NCBI): domain Eukaryota; kingdom Metazoa; phylum Arthropoda; class Thecostraca; order Balanomorpha; family Balanidae; genus Chirona; species Chirona hameri. The sequence goes on from JAXIVJ010009272.1 coordinate 1,337, forward strand.
GCCCTCTGGTCTGTCCAGGGGCCCTCCAACCTGCTCAGGGGCCCTTATGACCTGGCAAAAGACTGCGCTGGCCGCTTTGTCGCATGTCGACATGCTCAGGGGCCTCTCAACCTGCCCAGGGGCCCCTCTGTGCTGGCTAGGGGCCCATTTGACGTGTTCAGGGAGCCCATTCGACGTGCTCAGGGGGCTCTCTGACCCGCTCAGGGGGCCCTTTCGGTCTGGCCAGGGGCCCCTCTGACATGCACAGGGCTCTTTTAACGTCCAAGGGGCCCTCTGGTCTTTCAGAGGGCCCTGGTGGCCCTAAAGGGCCTCTGAAGTCCGCTAAACTCTCTAAAGACCACGCTTCGTGTAGTAAAGAGCCTATGATACTGGCGCTTCGCGCAGTCTCGTCGGCCCTTTTCGGCGCGCTGCGCGCGCCGAAAAGGGCCTCCTGGCCTCTAGGGGGGGGGGTGGGGGGGGGGCGGCCGCCCCCGCCGCCCTCCCTTGACTACGTGCCTGTCTCTTGCTGTCAATGATAGACAACCAGCGCACCTGATGCAATCCAAGCAGCCCCGGTGACACTTAACCCGCGCCCTACTGGGGGGGGGGGGGGCAGAATCTGCCCCCTCCCGATTTTCTCAATAACTTGAAAACTATGATAGATATCAACGTATCACTTTCCGTACATTATGCTGCATCAATGATATGTCTTTCCACCAAATTTTAATGAAATGATGGAGTATTTTGGGAGATAATGATGTTCATGTCATGTCATGCCATTTGTGGTGAAAAATGGGAATGAGAGGTGCAGTCGGAGATATTTCAAACTAAATATTTCCATGCAACGCCCATAGACGTGATGTTAAAGCTAGGAGGAAAATTAAAGGTGATAATGATGATATATCGTGATTTAGAGTGGCGATCTCTCAGGTTGCCAGAGCCCGGAAATAAGTTAGGGTAACATACAATTGCAATGTAATAGCTACCAGAAAACAAGACGCGTTTTCAGTAGCCAAATATTGATTTGCGTCACTTTTGCCTCAAGGACAAGCTACCATATTTGACTGCCATATAAAGTATATATATATATATTTTTTACTTTGCAATGCTCATCATTTTTACCATATATTAGTAAAGGATATGTCATTTTCGGCTACGAAGATGGGGGAGAGCAAACAGATAGTTTTGCCCACGCTTGATTTTGCCAGCGGGGCGGCTGCCCCCGCTGCCCCCCCCCCCCCATCTCGGAAGGTCTGAGGGGTCCATCGGAAAGCCTGATGGCCCTCGGAAGGTCTGATGGGGCCTCGGGATGTCTGAAGGGGGCCTCGGTAGACCTAATGGGCCCTCACTCCGCAATCGACCCGAGGTGCCCTCTTCCGGCCTTAGGGGGCCCACGGTCAGCCTGAGGGGGCCCTCAGTCGGCCCGAAGGGGCCCTCGGTCAGCCCAAGGGGGTCCTCGGTCAGCCCGAGGGGCCTTTCGGTCAGCCTAAGGGGCCCTCATCGACATGGTGGCCCTCAGTCAGCCTGAGGGGCCCTCGGTCCGGTCTGAAATGGCCCTCTGTCGGCCTGAAAGGGGCCCTCTTTCGGCCTAAGGAGGCCCTCGATCAGGCTGAGAGGCCCTCGTGTCGGTGCGAGAGGCCCTCGGTATGCCTGAGGGGGCCCTCACTCGACCCTGAAGGGTCCTCTGTCAGCCTGAGGGGCCCTCAGTCCGGCCTAACGAGTCCCTCGGTCAGCTTGAGGGGCCCTCACTCGACATGAGGGCCCTCTGTCAGCCTGAGGGGCTCTCAGTCGGCCTAACGGGGCCCTCGGTCAGCCTGATGGGGCCCTCGGTTGGCCTGAGGAGTCCTCACTTGGCCTGCGGGGGTCCTCGGTCAGCCTGAGGGGGCCCTTGGTTGTTATGAGGGGCCCTCAGCCGGCCTGAAAGAGCTCTCGGCCGGTCTGAGGGAGCCCTTTGCCGGCCTTTCCAGGCCGACAATTGACCCCTCATTACTAGTTAAGGCCCCCTCGAGTGACTGAGAATCCCGTCGACCGGCGGAGGGTCCTCTAAGACTTGTTATGGCCCATCCCAAACCGACGAAGAGCCCTCAAAGACCTAGTGAGGTCCAGTGGCAGCTCGTGGTCCTCAAAGTACCTGAGGCCCAAGTCCAGAAGTTGCAACGGAGGAGCAGCTGCGACTTGCGAGTTTAGTTAACAAACTTTAAAAAAAAAATAACAGGCGTAAGAACGCGGGCGGGAGCCATGCTCTCACTATTTGTTCAGAATTATTGATAAGATCTTTATTTTGTCTAATAAGGAAAATTTGGGTCAGTAAAAGGTAGATCAAGACGAGAGGAGCTCAAATACCTACGCAAATCTATTTTGCATATGGGGTTGGGGTTCACTCAAGACGAGATCGAAGTTTCACCCCCACACTTTCCATGACGTTCCTAAGATTCTGAAACAAATATGAAATATGCCGTTCAAGTTACTTGGTTTTCTCTCCAAATCATGTCAGAACGTAAGGCAATTTTACGGCGATTTCAGGCGTTTGGGAGTGCCCCTTTGGTCTCCATTAAATCGGCGGTGCCAAAATTTTAACTCTTTAGTTCGGAATTGTATCGAAGACTTTGCTTTCAATCATAGCTCTACTCTATACAGATTACAATCACAGTTCTCTATGCAAAGAAAACCGTCAGCTTTTAACAAAAAGTCGCACCTGGCGCCATCTAGTGCCTGGGCTGACACCTCGGGGCAGCATTCTAATCTGAGCCTTCGAGCAGATCGTATTACGCATGCGCATTTGCACCAGCCTCCAGAGGCCGGACTGGCGGCGGCCGGGCCCTGGGACCGGGGGGACAACCTTCATCGACACATCGGACCCTTGGGACGACAACAAGCCAGCCTGCTCCAGCCCTCCACCGCTTCCGTAGATTCCATTAGCTACAATTTTTGTATTGGCAATAGGCCTCCTCCACGGCGTAGGTCCCCTCCAGTCTTGGGAAGTTAATTTGCAGTTGCCAACACGTTCTGGTCGTGTGTGGCAAGTCAACGTAAACAGTACGCCTGAGGTTACGCCTGAGGTTCGGCGGGCTAGCATTGCCCAGCCAGGTGTACTGCGGCTACCTTCGGGTAGACGTAAGCCCTTGGATCCGCCCCCCCCCCTATCCTATCCCTGAGCCACGACGATGGGCTACCTTCCCGGAACCCCGCCCCCCCGACCCGCCCGACCCCCTCTGGGGTCTTCCGGCGCGCGACCGCGTGTCCCCCTGGACGGCCCCCCTCCCCGCCCCCCTTCAGGGGCCCAGCCCGCCCCGTCCAGGGGCCAGGCTCCCGCCCGACTCATGTACCCCCGACGGCCCGGCGTTCCTGCTAATGAAGCGGGACGACGGTGCTCCGTTTGGGTCGACCAACCCCTTCGCCATAAGGCGCTGGATACGGTCGATCTGTGGCGGGGAAGTGGGAAAGGCCAGGATGATCCGCTCGGGAGCTCTCCTGATCCAGACCCTGTCTGGACAGCAGAACGTCCCCCTGCTGGCAACCACGACGTTCATCGTGTAGCGGTGAACGTCGAGGCCCCCATCCACCTAAACTCGGTGGAGGGCCCTCATGTGGTGCCCTGAGGTGGCTAGCCTCTCGGAGGAGGAGATCCTCTGGGAGCTCGAGCCGCAGGGCGTAGTGGAGGTGGTGCGGCTCAGGCCCCAGAGGCAAGAGCAGCCCAACCCACTAGTACGCCTGAGGTTCGGCGGGCTAGCATTGCCCAGCCAGGTGTACTGCGGCTACCTTCGGGTAGACGTACGCCCTTGGATCCGCCCCCCCCCCCCGGCAGTGCCGAAAGTGTTGGCGATTCGGCCACACCGGACGGCGTCTGCCAGGCACACAGCCACACGTGTGGTCGGTGTGCCGGGCAACACCCGACAGGCGGGTGCACCGCCGCAGCTAAGTGCTGCGCCGGATGCGGCGACGCCCACGCCGCCTGGTGTCGGCGCTGCCCGGCTCAGGTGGCGTTCGTGGAGGCGAAGGACGGACACCGACAGAGGCCCGCTTCCCCCCCCCACCCCCGACGCTCTCCCCCAAACCTGAACCCCCGCCGCCTGGCCGCCGCTGGCCAAGGCCCCGCCCCACCGGACCACCGGTCCGCAAGCCCCGCCCCAGGCAACCCCCCTTCCAGCAGGCTGCCCAGCCAGACCTGCCCCGACCCCGAGCCGGCTTGCAAGGGTACCCACCCATGCCCGACCCGCCCCGCCGCTCAGCCGAGTCCACCCCCGGCTCCCTCTGACGGACCCTCCCCCCGCCGGGGAGACCACCCGTCGTTCTTCGGAACTGTCGTCCGACGACGAGTCCCTCCTGCGGACCGCCGCCCTGAAGGCCGGCCAGAACCAGCGCTCCCGCCCCTCCTCCCAACCCCGCCCCTCCTCCCTCTCCCGCCCCTCCTCCCACTCCCCGCCCCTCCTCCCACCCCCGCCCCTCCTCCCAACCCCCGCCCCTCCTCCCTCTCCCGCCCCTCCTCCCCACTCCCGCCCCTCCTCTCACTCCCGCCCCTCCTCCCAACCCCGCCCCTCCTCCCACTCCCGCCCCCGGGCCACTGAGGAGAGCCGACCCCCCTCCCGCCGGTCCCGGTCACGGTCGAAGCCCCGCATACCTAGGCACACCCGAGCGACCGCAGGGCGCGGCCCGGACAGCAGCGACTAAAAATGAATAATAACCAGTCAGAATTTGTCCTCCAATGGAATGTTAGATCTTTAATATCCCATTGGGGGCAATTCAAACATTACGTCTTAAATAATAATCCGTTAGTAGCCGCTGTTCAGGAAACCCATTTTATTGACGCCGACTTTAACAATTATACTCTTAAAATCTACGGTTATAGCCTTTATACAAACAACGTAAATGCATCACCGCGCCGAGGCGGCTCGGCTTTGCTTATTTCAAACCAACTTTTGCATCATCAAATCGACCTTCAAACAACCTTAGACGCAGTCGGCGTTAATATTAAAATCGCTCAGCTAGAAATAACTCTCATCTCAATTTATTTCCGTCCTACGGAGGACATAGACATTGATTCTTTTTCCCAGCTTATTACAAATATTAACACCCCATGTCTGATTATGGGCGATTTCAACGCGCATAGTCGGGCGTGGGGCTGCCTTCGGAACTCTCTTCGAGGCCAAATTATGCTGGACCTACTGGACCGGCATAATTTGGTCTTCCTTAACGACCAATCGCCCACACACGTACACCACTCAGGAGGCGAGGTGACTTACAGCGCCATCGATCTCGCCTTCGCCACACCACGCATCGCGACTCTTTTTACATTTAACGCACAATCTGACCCTCTTTTTAGCGATCATTTCCCAATTCACTTAGAACTCCAAGTCCCTTCAGGACAGACTAATTTTTACTCTCTGCCTAGATGGAACCTTCGCAAAGCCGACTGGTCCTCCTTTCAAAAACACATTGACACTAGTCACCCCGCAGACTCCCAGACCGACATTAACACATTTTTAAACACTATTCTCGCATCAGCACACCAGCACATTCCACACACACGCACACACACACAACACCACCCGAGGCAGCGTACTGCCCCGTGGTGGAACACAGAATGCCAAAGAGCTGTTGCCCTCCGGAAAAGAGCATTTCGAAAATTTCAATCTTGTATAACTGCAGAAAACGAACACGAAGTACGGAAAACCCGCTCTTTGGCTAAAACAATCATTGACAAAGCAAAAAAAGAATCTTGGCAGGAATTCTCATCTACCTTTAATCGATTTACCTCCCTCTCAAAAATTTGGACATTAATTAAATCGTTTTCAAATAAAAGACCACCGCCATACAAAATCCCACACTTACAAATACACAACACATCTTACACGCTTCCCCTAGAGGTGGCGACACAATTTGCACAACACTACGCTAACATATCATCAACCCAACAATGTACACCAACTTTTACTAACCAACTTAACGATCAATTTCAATCCATTAGCTTTGACTCTAATAACGTAGAAATCTACAACTCTCCTTTTACCAACTCCGAGTTAACGTATGCTATCGGTAAATGTGGTAAAACTTCTGTAGGGCCAGATCAAATTGATTACTCTTTCTTTAAAAACTTGACAGAGACTGGTCTCACCAACTTACTAACAGCCTTCAACACCATGTGGTTTGATGGCACTTTCCCTGAATCTTGGCATAATAGTACGCTAATTCCTATAATTAAACCTCGCAAACCCAAATCTTCTCCCGCTAGCTATCGCCCTATTTCTCTAACTAGTTGTGCATGTAAACTATTCGAACGCATGGTTAATGGACGCATCAGGACATACATTGAATCAAATAATTTACTTTCCCCACACCAAAGTGGTTTTCGACCTGGTCGCTCCACTGCGGACAATTTAGTTGGTCTTATCGACTCTGTCCAGCGCGGCTTTCGAGGGAGAGAGGTCACAGTTGCCCTCTTTCTTGATTTGAGAGCTGCGTTTGACAGAGTCAACAAAACCGCACTTCTAGTAAAGGTCCATAAGGCCGGAATTCGAGGTCGACTCGCCAAATTTATCCAAAACTTTTTAGAAAATAGAACTTTTAATGTAAGGTGCGGCAACACATATTCTCCAAATCAAAATCAGGACCACGGTGTCCCACAGGGATCGGTCCTCTCCCCGACCCTATTTTTAATTATGATTAACGACATCTTCAGTAATATTAATAAGATCGACAAAGGTCTCAAATTTTCAATGTACGCTGATGACCTGGCGGTGTGGTTCTCGCACCCGAGTGTCGATCAAGCCAGCAAAATGTTACAACTAGTACTCATTGATATAAAGGTATGGTGCGACCAATGGGGTCTGGAAATTTCTCCAAGTAAATCTGCATCTCTAATTTTTTCAAAGAAACCTGCATATGTGGAACCCTACATTCCATTAAAATATAACAATCAAATTATCCCTTTCGTCAAATCATTCAAGTATCTGGGAATAACGCTAGACACACGTCTCTCGTTCATCCCACACTTCAATGATTTAGTGCAGAGATGTACGCGACGAATTAATATTATGAAGTCATTGGCTGGTCGAGAGTGGGGCGCAGATCGGGCCACTCTCCTCCAACTATATACTTCCCTGATACGCCCAGTACTGGATTATAACGCATTCTTATTTGATGACATATGTTCCAAACAAATTAAAAAATTGCAAACTGTCCAAAACGCTGCCTTGCGCATCGTGACTGGAGCCTGCCGCACCACCAACACCACAAACTTACACATCGACACTAACATTCCCACACTCTGCCGCCGACGCAAATACACACTACTTAGATTCTACGCCAGAGCAAGTTCACACCCCACACGCCCAACATTCCACATTTTAAATCACCCCGCACCCACTAGACGACAAACACTACTACAAAAACGACACCCGCTTATCAGTCACAGAATCAGACAAACACTCACACTATTCAACATCGCTCACATCACCACAATGCCAACGCCACCACTCACACCTCACTGGCTCGACACAACACCAGACACACACCGCCTCTTCACACACAACAAAAACACAGTCACCGCGTCAGAAACACTCTCACTCTTCCACGAACACAAAGCACAACACAACACATACACATACATATACACAGACGGTTCACGGGGCGAAGGCCGAACCGGTGGTGCATTCTACACAAACACAGTTAGCAATAACTTTAGACTTCCCGACATAAATAGCGTATACACAGCGGAATTGTCAGCCATTTTATTAGCATTAATATACGTCAGAAAAGAAAAACTTAAGGAAGTAGTCATTTGCACAGACTCGTCCGCCTCGCTCACGGCTATTTCCTCGATTAGTGAATGTAGAAACCCGATAGTATTTAAAATCAGACAACTAATCAAGTATTTAAACAGTAAAAACAATAGTATTAAATTCCTCTGGATCCCAGGACACACCGGTATCCCGGGAAACGAGGAAGCCGACAGACTTGCGAAATTGAGCCTAGAATTACCTTCAGTAAACCAACTTCCAAGCCCAGTATCAGACGTGTTAAATTATATTAATTCTCAACTTAGCATACTGCGCCAGAGCGAGTGGGACGCCGCTCCGCATTTTCATCTTTACCCAATCAAGCCAAAAGTCCAACATTTTATATCTAGTCATCAGAATTGTAGAGAGAAGGAGGTAATTTTGGCGCGCCTCCGTCTCGGTCATACAAAAATTACTCATTATTACATTATGGAGAATCTCCCGCCACCAAATTGCCAACATTGCCCAGGTTATCCGCGCTACACAATCAAGCACTTACTTATTACTTGCCCAGTACACAACGATAAACGACAGAACATTATTAATTACACACAACAAAATGGCATCACATTAAATCTTCAAACACTGTTAGGTGATAGTTATCCTGAATTGATAGGTCTCCTCTTAGATTATCTCTACCAAACACGATTAGCTAATCAAATATAGCAGGGTTTTTGGCCTTGGCGCATTTTGGCCCACCGCGCAGGGTTTTTCCTCTTTGCCTAGACGCTGGGTTTTTTATTATTCAGGACTTTTCGCCCAGCTAAATACACCCCACAACCAGGTCTCGCCGAGGCGCCGGAGCCAGGGAGACTGGCAAACAGTCTCCCGTTGTGGCAATGACGGCACCGCCACGGCTCCATCAACACTGACACTGTACAAGTGTATTGTAATAAAAATATGTATGCATGTGTGTCCTCGTGTTTGACTTATTTTTGACTTGAACGAAATACTTAACGTAATGCTAGATATTATATTTGACCTTGAACGAAATACTTGTAATGTTAGATATTATATTTACTTTGAACAAATAATTTTTCCGGGTACAAATAAACCGGTTAACGTATTTAGTAACGTAAAATAGCTGCCTAGTCCCTAGTTTGCTCCGGGTCACATAAACCGGATAACGTAACTCTTTTCCTGGCAATTGCCAGATGTCACTCCCCACCGGAATATGGCTATAGGCCGGTCCGGGAAAAAAAAGGACCGGGGGGCTCAGTTGGTAGAGCGTTAGACTCGGAATCCAAGGGTTCCGAGTTCGAGTCTGGCTACTGGCGCAAGTCATTCGGTTCCCCGCCCGGAGGGGGTGGTTCCCCTCCCCACTCGGCGGCATATAGGCTGGACTACGGGGTGGGCGAGAACCCCTTCCCCCCAAAGAAAGAAGCCTGGGACCATGCAGCCGCGCGAGAGAGCTGTGACATTTGCTGGAGCATCACATACCAGTAACGAATTATAACGCCAAAATTAAGTTATATCTCATGCAATATTGAAGAATGTCCTGTATCCTTACGGGGATGAATATTAACTTATCTAAAGAACACCGCAGTTCGATGGAAACATCGTCACACGGTTGCAGGGATTCAAAGTTGCCGCTTTAAGCACTCGGCCGGCAACGGTCTGCCTGCCGCCGACGCTAGCAGACTGCGGTCCGATAATACAGTAAGGCGCCGTAGTCGGCGATGAACGAGCGAGCGCGAAGGAAATGTATGGTGAATTTCAACTCGATAGGGCAAGTAGTTTCTGAGATACCAAAAAAGTACGCACGTGCGCACGTGCAGAGGCACCCCACCCCTGACTTGTGGGAAAGAAGCGGCTGAGAGGTCCCTAACCATACACTGAATTTGAACACAATCGGTTCAGCCGTTCCTGAGATAGAGAATAGGGATGTGCACGTGCGCCAGGGCCTATTTTAAGGGAAACCACTGGGGGGGGGGGGGGTGGGGGGGGGCAAAAAGGTATCCCCATTTTGGGGGGCACCTTTTTGTGGCAAAAGTTACCCCATTTTTCCTACGCGGATTTGGGCCAGCACTTGATTTTGGTATTCGAGCTTAAGAAATTTCACTTTTCGAATTCACAAAAAAAATTATTTTGTGGAGATTTTTCCGAGAGAAAAAAATTGGGGAAAAAAAATCACAAATCCGAGACAGCCATTTGGAAGAAATGTAATTTCCCTTTCTTTTGACGTTTTTTATTTGCAATTTGCTTTGAAACTCTATTTTTACGATTTCCCCAACATTTATTGTTTTTCCACCAAAAATGGCATGACATGACGTCATTAAAACGTTATTATCTCCCACAATTATAAATAAATTGCATTGAAATTTAGTGAGAAGACTTATAATTGGTGCAGTATAAGTTACTGCAAGTTTCACGTTGATATCTATCACAGTTTTAAAGTTATTGTGAAAATACGGGAGGGGGCAATTCTTTCCCCCCCCCCCCTCCCAGCGGGGCGCGTGTCACCGGGGCCTGCATGAATAACATCAGGTGTGCTGTTTTGTCTATCATTGAAAGCAAGGGATATATACAAACTTCAAATTCAATCACTTTGAGAAAAGAAAAACTTCCGTTTTCATGAAGTTTTCTCCTATAAGATCATTGTTTTTCACGGTCAGTGCAGGGAACGCGCAGGAGGGGGGGGGATACTTGTATTGCATGCCCCCCCCCCCCCTCAGATTCTTGTGTGTGTGTGGGGGGAGGGGTTCCCCTGATGTCCGCCCCCTGGATCCGCCAGTGGGGGCGGATGCCATTCCCCTTAGATTTGTTTTGGAAATAGCGGAAAACGACGCCATTTCGCGCCGCCATTTTGTATACAACTGCTTGCCTATCAATTGCCAAAATCCTGTTAATTTGTGTACCTCGGGTCTCCTCAGGTCACGTCACTAAGTCAAGTCTAGTGATCCCACCTCCAAAAAATGTGAGGTCGTGCCGCCGTAGCACATTGTTTGACCGATCAGTTGAATACTCACAGGATTTAAGCAGGCTACAAACACCTACAATTCTGCTATTTCGGATGATTTTTATATCGGTGACCTAAGGTGACTTCCCAATTATAAGCAATTGGGGGAAACATGAAAATGCATATAAATCCACAGGAAATGGCCAAGTGTGACTTCCCAATTATAAGTAATTGGGGAAACATGAAAATGCATATAAATCCACAGGAAATGGACAAATTTTCCCAATTTTCCCCAGAGTCCCGCATCTTTTGCAAAATGCAAAAATCCAGTGGCGGTTGGGAAAAATGGGCAATTGCCCCCCCCCCCCCCAACCGCCTGAAATCGGTGCAAGATTGACACATGTCCTGATATAGAAGAAAATCTCAGCAACTTTTACTAAGGAAAGTTAGCTTTAACACGCGCCCTGGACGGGGAGGGAGGGGGGGGGGGGGCGAAATCCACCCACCCATCCGGTTTTTCGCAGATAGCGCAAAAATGGCGGCGCTGCACGCCGCCGTTTTTTGCATACCTGTTCGGAAATGAACTACCCGCATTATGTCAAATTCTTGATCTCAAATCATCTCAGGTCAGGTCACCAGACCTGGCCAAATGATGACCCCACCTCCAAAACGTTTGCGGTAGTACCGCAGCCACAGTTTTAGGCCGATCGGTTTCAATCTTGCAGGATTTGATAAGATGATAGATACCTACAATTTGTTTATCTCGGATTTTTTTTTATATCGGTGACCTAAGGTCAGGTCAATTTCGTGACCGCCAACGCTGTTGCGTCAATAACTATCGACATAATGACGATAGAGAAGTGAAAACGGTACCAATGTGTTTGTCTCGTCGAGACACGTCCCCCAATATGCAACATGATCGAATTGGGTCACCACTTGCCCTTGACCTGTGATCAAATTTCTCAGTTGACCTAACCTAGTCAACATTAACATGATTCAAAGCGCCTTGACGAGACAAACATGATGGCGTCAAAAGTACTGCTCTATCTTGATTAGGTAATAAGTTATTTGTGAAGAACAGTTTTGCCAAAAAAATAGCATTTTTGACATTTGATGACCTCTGGAGCCTAAACTATTGACCTGAGCTAAAATCTGAGGACACCCTGTCGATTGAATTTTTCAAGAGCTTTCCATTACTTTTCCGTTTGTTCCTAGCTATCATAGTTCATGTGATATCTGGGGATTTCTGGAGCGAAGTCCTAAAGCGGTAAAATCTGACCTTTGATCACCTCTGGTGACCTCAATATTGACCTGACCTAAAACAAAATACCGATACACTTTCCATAGAGCTTGTCTCGACCTATCTAACACCGTTTTTTGCTTGTTACGTTGCGTGGTTTTCGAGATCATAGGAGGGGGGGGGGGGGCGTTTCGACGCCCCCCCCCCCCCTCCCTCGAACTCGGCTCCTATGGGACGTACACCAAGCCCGAAAACATCGTTCGAAAGCTTGTCCAAAAGAATTGTGAAGCTATTTCGGCATTTTCTTAACAGGTTAATATTGAGGTCACCAGAGGTCATCAAAGTGCAAATTTCCCATTTTTAGGACTTCACTCCAGAAACCTTCAGATGTCACAGGAACTATGGAACAAGTTGTTCCATAGTTCAACAAACAAGTTTCTTTCCGCTATCCTTGAAAAACCTCTGGGAGGGGGGGGGGGGGGGTCTAAACGCCCCCCCCCCCCCCCCCGGCACGGCGTGGGTTACATCAGCTATCAATGCAAGCCAAATCCGATGCGTTTTCATAATTGTGTGACACTTTTTGGAATTCCCCCCCAACCACCCGTTCTGGATCCGCCAATGCAAAGATCCATGTGGTATTTGTAGGAACAAACGGGGAACTAGGAACAAACGGGGAAAAAACAATGGAAAGCTCTTGAAACATTCAATCGACACGGATCGCCACGTGTCCTCAGATTTCAGCTCAGATCAATAGCTTAGGCTCCAGACCTCATCAAAGGTAAAAAACTATTTTTTAGCAAAAGAGTTTTCACAAATTACTTTTTACCTGAATATGATAAGGAAGAAATAATTTTGACGTCATCGTGTTTGTCTCGTCAAGGCACTTCGAATCATATTCATGGTGACCAGGTTAGGTCAACTTAGATATTTGACCTCAGGTAAATGTCAAGTGGTGACCCAATTAGGTCATGCTGGACATTGGGAGACGTGCATAAACGAGACAAACACATTGGTGGCAGTTTCACTTATCTATCTTTGTTTTGTCGAGAGTTATTGACGCAAAGTGTTGGTGACCTCGGATGACCTCGGCTGACCCTGTAGGGGTCACTGAACGAAAATTGCACCTGGGTCTTCAAGAATGTCCTATGATAACATGATCTAGAAGGAATTGGGCTGATATCGTGCGTATCCTCAGAATAGGAAGCATTTTAATATTTCCCCATTGACTTATAATGGGTAGGTCACGAAATTGATCCGACCTTAGGTCACTGATATCAAACATCCGAGATAAACGAATTGTAGGTACCTAGGACTTTATAAAATCCTGTAAGTACGATGTCTATCGGCCAAAAACTGTGGCTATGGTGTGACCACAAGCTTTTTTGGAGCTGGGGTCACGTGACTTGGTCTGGTGACCTGACCTGAGATGAACCGAGGTATTTTTTAACATAATGTGGATAATTGATGTTTGAACAGCTATGCTAAAAACGGTGGCGCTGCGCGCCACCGTTTTTCCGCTATCCTTGAAAAAACCTCTGGGAGGGGGGGGGGGGTCTAAACGCCCCCCCCCCCCCCCGGCACGGCGTGGGTTACATCAGCTATCAATGCAAGCCAAATCCGATGCGTTTTCATAATTGTGTGACACTTTTTGGAATTCCCCCCCAACCACCCGTTCTGGATCCGCCAATGCAAAGATCCATGTGGTATTTGTATCCTGTGACCTCCACGATGTAAAATATATTCACCCTGAGGTCATTCGTCATTTTTCTTCCATAACTGTTTTTACCGAACCAGTAAGGCGCCGTAGTTGGCGATGAACGAGCGAACGCAAAGGAAATGTATGGTGAATTTCAACTCGATCAGGGAAGTAGTTTCTGAGATACAAATACGTGGTGCACACGTGCGCACGTGCAGAAGCACCCCACCCCTGACTTGTGAGAATGTGGCGGCTGAGAGATCCCTAACCACACTCCAAATTTGAACACAATCGGCTCAGCAGTTGCCCCCACCCACTCCAAATTGTATGGCGACGTTCCTGATCCAACAACGCCCCCTCTCCCCCACTCTGCCGCCAATGGGTGATGTTCAAAGGATATTGAAATTCAAGATATTCCGGAAATAATGTAAAGATACTTATTTTGGCTGGGAAATACTAAAACTTAGGAATATCATGACATTTTCATTGGATTTGTATACCTTTATCACCAGGTAAACATATTTTATCTTAATTGAATACCTATCAAGCGAAAAATGACATGGAAATACTGAAACCAGGGTGGGCAACATTTTTTTACTGGGGGGGGGGCAACACGGCTCACTGGGGGGGAATTTGCCCCCCCACCCCTACCCCCCCAGTTAACATGTTAAAATAGGCCCTGACGTGCGCACGTGCAGAGGCACCCCACCCCTGACTTACGGGAAACTGGCGGATGAGAGGTCCCTAACCACACACCAAAGTTGAACACAATCGGCTCAGTCGTTCCTGAGATATATAATAGGGGTGTGCACGTGCGCACGTGCAAAGTAACCGTAACCCCACCCCACCCCTGAGTTGTGTGAAAGTGACGGCTGAGAGGTCCCTAACCACACACAAAATTTGCACATAATCTGCCCAGCCGTTGCGGAGTTATTGCGAGAAAACACTTTTCAACACCCCTCACGCGGCACGCGCCACGCGCAGTGGTAGTTACCCACATGCGTCGGCACTGGTCTCACACAGGGTAGGTTAGATGGGGCTACTCAGCAAAGAAGTCCGCTTGTCAATCGGACGTGCGGTTGCAGAGATATGAGCTTCTGAAAAGCGTCGCCACGGGTCGGGTCGGGTCGGGCCGGGCCGGGCCGCTCATAATCAAATTGTTCCCATACACCCACGGTAGATAAAATACTAGGTAGCGCAGATAATTTCCTTCAACACAAAAATTGGGGGGTAAAAAAATAAATCAAATCCGAGACAGCCATTTGGAAGAAAATGTAATTTCCTTTCTTTTGACGTTTTTTATTTGCAATTTGCTTTGAAACTCTATTTTTACGATTTCCCCAACATTTATTGTTTTTCCACCAAAAATGGCATGACATGACGTCATTAAAACGTTATTATCTCCCACAATTATAAATAAATTGCATTGAAATTTAGTGAGAAGACTTATAATTGGTGCAGTATAAGGTACTGCAAGTTTCACGTTGATATCTATCACAGTTTTAAAGTTATTGTGAAAATACGGGAGGGGGCAAATTCTTCCCCCCCCCCCTCCCAGCGGGGCGCGTGTCACCGGGGCTGCATGAATTACATCAGGTGTGCTGTTTTGTCTATCATTGAAAGCAAGGGATATATACAAACTTCAAATTCAATCACTTGAGAAAAGAAAAAACTTCCGTTTTCATGAAGTTTTCTCCTAAGATCATTGTTTTTCACGGTCAGTGCAGGGAACGCGCAGGAGGGGGGGGGGATACTTGTATTGCATGAAAATGGTCGGCGGCAGGCAGACCGTTGCCGGCCTAAGCGTCGGCGGCAGGCAGACCGTTGCCGGCCTATGGGTTCACGTTCCGCCAACCGATTTTTAATATTTGTATTAAATGATTACTGTACAGATTTTTATGAAACTTCGTGACAAGCTTTATTTTGAGCTTTCATATTAAAAAAACATTTACATATTAGAGTCAGTACCTGCTTTTTGAAATAAAAGTATACACTGGTTACAAAGTCAGAAACAACTCAGAAAGCTGATGAATTACAATATCTGCATACAATTTCATAGACATCATTGAGCTTAGAATTTCACACTGATGCGGTAAATGTCATTCTTTTATCAAAAAATCATCCACTATAGTGAATAAATTCGCGCTCAGATCAAGGAATTGTTCAGGTTGAACCACTATTGCACAAAACAAATCATGCTCATCCAATAACTGGACCTTGGTATGGTGATATAAGACCAGTTTTAAAACCTCATTTCAATTTCGATCAAACTAGACCATTCACATGACTGAAACCATAGCGGACATTGTTTAAATTCCTTCTCATTGTACTCATTACGCATGGAAATCAAGGAATTGTTCAGGTTCAACCAGGGGCGGATCCAGGGGGTGGCCGCGGCGGTCGCCCCCCCCCCCCCCCCCCCCCGCCAGAAGGGCGCCCCACGGGCTGTCTGTTGCCGGGCGCCGCCAGGCGCCCGGCGATGGACAACCCGTGAGCACGCAGCGTCCCTATGGACCGCTTGGACGCCCTTTTGGGCGCCCTGTTGAAAGTAACTTACCGAGTATCCGGTCATACAGGTCATGACCTGGTCCTTTTGACCCGAAGCGCCCTTCCGGCCAGTGACGGCGCCCTTACGGCCATTGACGGCGCCCTTTCGGCCATTGACGGCGCCCTTCCGGCCAGTGACGGCGCCCTTTCTTTGGAAGGCGCCCCTAAATTGGCCTGCGGCCACCCCTCCTAAAATATCCTGAATCCGCCCTTGGGTTCAACCACTATTGCACAAAACAAATCATGCTCATCCAATAACTGGACCTTGGTATGGTGATATAAGGCCAGTTTTGAAAACTTCATTTCAATTTCGATAAAACTAGACCATTCACATGACTGAAGCCATCGCGGAAATTGTGTAAATTCCTTCTCATGGTACTCATTGCGCATGAAAATCCGGTAAAAAAAATCATAAGAACTGAATTATTGGTAACAGTAGGTCTTGGTACGTTAAACAAGTGATACTATCAGAATCAGTGTTTTAGAAGCTTTGAAATACTACTAACTGATTTTCAAAAAGCATCCACCAAATATGCAAAAATACGTTTAAAGACATTTCAACATTAAGCGCACAAATTAACCCGTACGTGCCGCTGCCTTTCGGCACCATTTCCGCTCGCGCCGCCATTGTTGTTGATCGTCGGTTGATAATACTGTGGGCTGAGCTACACGTTTCTAGTGCCTTTGTAGCAACTGTGGTTTGTACCGCGTGCTCACGTTTTGTGTGCATTTCAAGGCATTTTTGTCTAGTATCCATCCGCAGATTCCATAGCTGAAGTAGTCCTCTTAAAGGAAATAGTTCACCTTCGGAAAATTTTCAGAACACGATTTTATTTTATTTTTTAATACAGTTTCTTTTTTCCTTTTCAAAAATGGTCCTACATCGCGCCAATTCAGGACAGAATGTTGTAAATTATTATTTTTATGGTGTGCGTTATTGGTCTGCGCATGCTCCATGCAGTGCTGGCACAGTTCAGACGGTACGGTATATCATATATGCGCCGCATTCCTTCGCCAAAAAGTCAAATATCTTCGGCTGGAGAGTCTTTTCAGCCAAGAAAAGTTCCAGATAAGGATTTCTCAACACGGGCTACAAAACTGCTATTTCAGTTCAAAACCCATGTTGAAGGTGAACTATTTCCTTTAAAGGATAATGGTGTGTAAACGCTGTGCCTACCCCGCCACGCACTGGCGGATCTAGGGTCCGAGAATGGGGGGGGCTAAAATTTCGCTCCGCTTCAGCAGAGAAAAGTTGTTGACGGGGTGGGGGGGGGGGGGGGTGGAGTCGGGTCGTCAACGCGAAAAATCGTTGAGCGGGGGGGGGGGGGTAGTGGTGTCGGGTTCTCAAAGAGAAAGTCATTGACCGGGTTTTATCTTCCTAATTATCACTTCTTACAGCCAATGCAGGAACACGCGGGACGGGGGACATCCTTGTAGTGCATGCCCTCTATGCTCCTGTGGATGGGGGGGGGGGGCATTTTCCCCTAATGCCCCCACTCATCTGGATTCGCCAATGGTAAAAACAGACACACCCAATTTTACCTCTTCTGTCGCTTTCAAACATTTTTTTGTAGCAGAGTTCATGCTGAGTCTGATCTTGACTGGTTGGAAATGCTAAAAAGTGTGAGACCTCTACTCATAGCACCCATAAAATGCACCGGGATAATTACCCAAGCATGGTGCAAAATGGGTGTCAGATTTAAAATTGGTACCTGAAATTACCTGAGTCTGGATATGAACTGAGGCCAAAGTAGCCATCCTAAGCTATAGTAATTAAAACAAAACTTGACAATGAAAAATATTAACTTTACGCACAAATTCACAAAGTGTGAATTAAATTTGGCTACATGTTTACAGGGGAAAAGGAAAACAACGATACCCAAGTCCCAGTCACAATTTCTCAAATACTGTCGAAATGTGTTCCACGCACGCTATTCAGCGCTATAAACTTTGGCGTCAAAACGCGACATTTTTTAACTTACGTTGGTTGCAGGAATCGCTCCAGATCGAAAATAGCGCCAGACCCGCCACGCATATTTGGAAATGTCGAATATAAAGTCAAGGCCCATCATACTTAGGGACAGTGGCGTACCGAGTATCAACTATCAGGTCATGCAGGTCATGACTTGGTCCTTTGGACCTGAGGCGCCCATGCAAAGCTGGCGCCCCTCCGATCAGTCACGACGCCCCTCTGGCCAGTGACGGTGCCACTCCGGCCAGTGAGGACGCTCTCCCGGCCAGTGACGGTGCCCACGGCCAGTGAGGGCGTCCCCTGCCATAGACGGCGCCTCTATGGCCCGTGACAGCGCCCCTCCGGCCAGTGACCACGCCCCTCCGGCCAGTGACGGCGCCTCTCCGGCTAGTGACGGCGCCCCTCCAGCGAGTGACGGCGCCCCTCCGACTAGTGACTGCCCCTCTTTGGCGAGTGACGGTGCCCCTCCGGCCAGTGACTCTCCTTCCGCACAGTGCGGAAGGAGAGGCCCCCCCCCCCCCCCCCCCCCTCTGCAAAATTTCGCCAATATTGGTGGCGGTCCTGTCGATCGGGTGGCGCCCTTCAAGGCAATGACCTGGTCCTTTGTGAATTTCTGCGTACACCACTGCTTAGGGAGTCATAAGTCAGTCAACGCTCAAGATATTACTTTGACATTTGGCTTGGGCATCGTCCATACTTGGCTCTACAATATATATTTCGGCCTTTTCATATGATTTGAAATTTTATATGATTTTATGAAGAAAAACAAATTGGAGAAAAAGAACACCAAATTAAAATTTCCAAACATGTTCAAAAACCGGAATATATATTGGAGAACGAAGTATAGACAATACCCACACCGAATTTGAAAGCAAAATCTTTAGTTTTGGTTGATTTATGGCTACTTAAAGGAAATAGTTCACCTTCAACATGGGTTTTGAACTGAAATAGCAGTTTTGTAGCCCGTGTTGAGAAATCCTTATCTGGAACTTTTCTTGGCTGAAAAGACTCTCCAGCCGAAGATATTTGACTTTTTGGCGAAGGAATACGGCGCATATATGATGTACCGTACCGTCTGAAAGTGCCAGCACTGCCATGGAGCATGCGCAGACCAATAACGCACACCATAAAATCAATAATTTACAACCTTCTGTCCTGAATTGGCGAGATGTAGGACCATTTTTAAAAAGGAAAAAAGAAACTGTATTAAAAAATATAATAAAATCGTGTTCTGAAAAAAAATCCGAAGGTGAACTATTTCCTTTAAGTATGATGGGTCTGGATTTTGTATTCGACATTTCCAAATATGCACGCGCCACTTTCCCTCCTGCTACCAAAATGCTTCAAAATGGAGGAAACTCGAGCGAGGAAAAAACAAATTATTGTCGCAAAAGGTTATATTTCATCGCCAGTTTCAGCGGATTTTGAAGGGGGCTAATTTCTATTGCCACCCCTGTCGAGCGTGGGATGGGAAGGCTTTTGCCCCTTCCGCCGTCCCCTGGATCCGCCAGTGGTCAGACGCGCCACTTTCCCTATCCCTACTGCTACCAAAATGCTACCAAATAGCGGAAAAACGAACGAGGCAAAAATGTATTTATTTATTTCGTAAGAAGTTTTTTTTTTATCGCAGGCAGGACCCATTTTTCATCGCCAGTTTCAGCGGATTTTTTTTTTGGGGGGGGAGGGCTAATTTATATTGCCGCCCCTGTCGAGCTTGGAATGGGGGCTTTTGCCCCGGAGCCCAGCCCCCCCCCTCCCTCCTGGATCCGCCAGTGATACAAGGAAATTCACTCACGCGCTCCTCTGCCACCGAGCAGGCAGCAGGAGACCAAAGGCTGTGACGCTGCGTGGAAAAATTATAACTTACGTTGGTTGTGAATCACTCCAAAATAGCGTCAGACGTGCCACTTTCCCTATCCCTACTGCTACCAAAATGCTACAAAATAGAGGAAACACGAGCGAGGCAAACAAAAAAAAAGCAATACTTCTTTCGCAAGAAGTTATTTTTTCGCAGGCAGTAGCTACCCATTTTTTCAACTCCAGTTTCAACGGATTTGGGGGGAGGCTAATTTCTATTGCCGCCCCTGTCGAGCTTGGGATGGGGGGGGCTTTAGCCCCTGCCGCCCCCGCCCCCCTGGATCCGCCAGTGCCGCCACGCCAGTATTGCCGCTGGTGTAGTAGAAAAGGTCAATCATTTGCGTTGTATTCAAAGCTCGGCCGTGCCGAAGTATGTTCTGGCAGTCTTGAACCTCCAACCTAAGAAGAAGACTGGCAAGTTCCTCTGTGATGCTTGCATCTCGTTTGCCAGGTCCCAGCACCAGGCCAAGGTGAGGTATTCCAAGGCCCTATAGCCCAAGATTACTTTACTAATACTTGAATAGGCCTATAGCCTATTAAACAGTACTGTTAAAGGTATTGGGGTGTTTATTTACAAGTCACCACGTGACCACCTCCTTTACGTAATATTTATGTATAATAAGCATATCAGATGGTAGATTATTTCCTAATTAGTACATTTAAGTTGTACAAAAAAAATGTTTCATTCACAACAATTACATCAAATTTTAATATTTCGAATATCTTGCCTTCATGCACCACCGTCAGGCGATTGTTTACCCCTTGGTTTACCCGACTGACGTCAGCTTACTGCCCCGGTCTTGCCCAGCTCGACAGTGACTGGTCGATTCAAGGTTGAGTGATCGTCCAAATATGGAAATATGTGCTGATGAACGGCCAGGAGAATAAATAATTTATCATGATTATATATAGTGCTCAACTAAACCCTATCTCGCTTTCACTAAACCTCCGTTCCTGGCGGAGCTCAGGAATTGTATTTGAGGCCGAAGGTCGGCCGCGAAGCTGCCGCCAGTCGCCACAACGTGACATTGCACGTCAATCACCCACGGTAGATAAATGGTAGATAAAATACTAGGTAGCCCAGATATTTTCCTTCAACATGGCCCCTATGGGTTCACGTTTCGCCAACCGATTTTTAATATTTGTATTAAATGATTCCAACGGAACTGGAAAATAAATACTGTTCAAAATTGGTGTATTCCTCTTTCAATTTATTTTAAGTAACTGTTACTTTTTTATCAACAGGTGAGGGCCATGGGTGCGACCAACACGAACCCCACGGCGGTGGAGGCGAAGAGCCGGATCCGGCTGCTGCTGATGGGAGCCGCGCCGTCAGTGGCTGCTGGCACTCACAGCAAGTCGCAGGCAGCCGGAGCACCGGCCCTCATGGAGGAGGGGGACCCGGTGTACCTCTGGACCGCGAGGCGACCGCCGTGCAGGAAGTCGCCGACAGTGACATCACCAAGGTGGAGAACCTGGTGGACACTGTCCAGCCGTGTCCTGCCCCACCGGTCAGCGCTGAGCCGGTCGCTGTCGAGGAGGACGTCGAGGAGGAGGAGGGCGACGAGCCGGCTGCGACGCCCACGCCCACGGCGACCGCCGACCAGAACCTGGCCAGGCAGGCACTGGCGTACGTGGCGGGGTACGTGGCCGCCAAGTGTTCAGCGACAGACAAGACCCTGTGTCAAGTCTCCTCTGCAGCGAGCCAAGGGACCCGTGACGAGCGCCACGACTGGATCCTCAGTCTCAGCCACGGCGGCCTCACCGTGCCCAGCTCCGTGTGGCTCGACCAGGTGGAGAACCTGGAGGTCCTGTTCTGCGCCATGCACGGCGCGGCGGGTATGGACCGTGGCCCCGGTTTCGTTAGGCGACTGGTGGAACATGCACGCCTGAAGTTCCCGGACCTGGATCCACGCGTGCTAAGGAAGTACGTCATGACGAGGACCCAGATCCGGCTCAGGTGGCTGCAGCGGACGCTGAACGAGGACCGACGACACCGAGCAACAGCGTCACAGAGTCGTCGCGCTGCCAAGCGTGCGCGCTACTACGTGCATCCGCAGTAGGCGACAGCCCGCCCGCTCCACTACCTGTGGCGGGGGCCGGTGTTGGACGGCCGCTGTGCACGCCGAGGTGCTGGATCGGGACCGGCCGACGCTTCAGTGCTGAGTGCCCTGCGGCCCGTACCGCTCCACTGGCTGTGGCGGGAGCCGGTGTTGGACGGCCGCTGTGCACGCCGAGGTGCTGGACCGGGACCGGCTGACTCTTCAGTGCTGAGTGCCCTGCGGCCCGCCCGCTCCACTACCTGTGGCGGGGGCCGGTGTTGGACGGCCGCTGTGCACGCCGAGGTGCTGGATCGGGACCGGCCGACGCTTCAGTGCTGAGTGCCCTGCGGCCCGTACCGCTCCACTGGCTGTGGCGGGAGCCGGTGTTGGACGGCCGCTGTGCACGCTGAGGTGCTGGACCGGGACCGGCCGACTCTGAGTGCTGACTGCCCTGCGGCCCGTACCGCTCCACTGGCTGTGGCGGGAGCGGTGTTGGACGACCGCTGTGCACGCCGAGGTGCTGGACCGGGACCGGCTGACTCTTCAGTGCTGAGTGCCCTACCGCTCCACTGGCTGTGGAGGGAGCCGGTGTTGGGCGACCGCTGTGCATGCCGAGGTGCTGGACCGGGACCGGCCGACTCTTCAGTGCTGCTGTGCTGAGTGCTGACTGCCCTGCGGCCCGTACCGCTCCACTGGCTGTGGCGGGAGGAGGCGGACGTGCCGGAGCACATACTGCTACGATGTCCGTCCCTCACTGGCGCCCGCCAGCGGCTGTCTGACAGTATCTACATGAACCCAACGCAGCTGCGGGACGCTTCGTTAGGTGAGTACTAGGTGATGGAGTTGGAGCGTTGCTCCGCCATAGGACGCTTACATAATTCGTGCCATGCTACAGATATGGCTTGGCAGTGACGAGCACCGCACAACACACATTTTGGTGCGACTGCATGGTGATATAAATTGTTATTCTGCTATGCTTCTGATGCAGTAGCTGCATCTGAGAATCATTTCCTCAACGACAATATGCTTTTTGCACCGAATGAATCTGGAAAGTCAGTGGCATTGTGTTTGAAATTCAGCTTATCGCTAACACTTTCGGGGAAAATCCAGGACCTGTCTGATGTCCCATCAGTATAGTCTTCTGATCCATGCATAATTTCTGCCGCCAGACCTGCTGCTGTTCCGGTCGGTGGAAGCCCAGTGTGGCCTGGAGCAGTCGACAGAGCCGGTGGCAGATGTCGACAGAGCCGGCGGCAGAATGTGTCGACAGCCGGCGGCAGAATGTGTTGACAGGGCCGGCGGCAGAATGCATGCAATTTTGCACAAATCTCTTATAGATCTTGACGTCCTGAATACAATGAGAATAAAATAGAAGCTCGACAAGCGCTATCAGCTGATCTAGAGTAGGTCAAAGGTCAGGGTCATTTATGGCGGACCCTTTGATTTTCATCAAATTTTGCACACTTACAGATCTTGGCGTCCTGAATACGATACGCATAAAATATAAGCTCGACAAGCGCTATCAGCTGATCTAGAGTAGGCCAAAGGTCAGGGTCATTTATGCGGACCCCTTTGATTTGCATGCATTTTTGCACACTTACAGATCTTAACGTCAAGAATACGATGAGCTTAAAATCTAAGCTCGGCAAGGCTATCAGCTGAGCTAGAGGAGGTCAAAGGTCAGGGTCATTTGGGGTCAGCCAGTTCGGCTAGGAGGACCCCTCTTTAATTACTTGAAAATCTCCACAATGGTAAAACGTGATCGTGTCATTACGAAAAGGTCAAAAACTAAGTTCAGCAAGCCCTACAAATGAAATTATAGTGAGTCAAAGGTCAAGGTCATTAAGGGCGGACCCTTTGATATAGGGAAGTCAAAGGGGTCCGCCCTAAATGACCCCGACTTTTGACCTACTCTAGCTCAGCTGATAGCGCTTGCTGAGCTTATATTTTATGCTCATCGTATTCAGAACGTCAAGATCTATAAGTGTGCAAAATTGCATGCAAATCAAAGGGGCCGCCCTAAATGACCTTGACCTTTAACCCACTATAACTTAATTTGTAGGGCTTGCCGAGCTTAGTTTTTTACCTTTTCGTAATGACACGATCGCGTTTTACCATTGTGGAGATTTACAAGTGATTCTAAGGGGTCCGCCTATCCGAACTGGCTGACCCCAAATGACCCTGATTTTTTACCTCCTCTAGCTCAGCTGATAGCGCTTGCCGAGTTTAGATGTTATGCTCATCGTATTCAGGACGTCAAGATCTATACGTGTAAAAAAATTGAAGCAAAGCAAAGGGGTCCGCCCTAAATTACCTTGACCTCTGACCCGATATCACTTTCTTTCTAGGGCTTGCTTTGGACCTTTTCGTAATGACACTAGCACACTCTATCATTGTGGAGATTTTCAAGCGATTTTGAGGTGTCCGCTCAGACGAATATCGATCGAATATCGATCTCGAATTTGAATTTGAATCTGTTGTCAACTTTATAGACGTGTTCCTAGACCAGTTTTGGCTCAGAAATACAGAAAAGGTAATTATTTGTTCGTATCTTGTCAAACAAAAAGTCAAAAAAAGTTATTATAAACAATGACGTCATCAGTTTCTTACACTTAGGGAGCCATCACTCATTCAAAAATAAAGATACCGCTTTGAAATTTGGCATGGGTATTGTCCATACTCAGTTCTCTCACATATATTCCGGTTTTTCTAACATCTTTGAAATTTTGATTCAGTTTTTTTTATATTTTAGGTGTCAAAAACCCAAAGTATTGAAAATCTAAGATTTCCATTTTAAAGAAAATGCCATTTTGTATCTTTGGTGAATTGCGTTTGCAATTTCCTTTAACCCTCGCCCTACAGAGCCTGACAGGCCTGACAGGCACCCGCCCCTGAGGTTTTTCTTGAATAACTTTTTACACATGCGGTGCATTTTTCTGAAATTTTTGGTAGCTGAGTTTACAAGAATTATACGTATGCTGTAAAAACTTAATTAAAATTGGTTAAGTAGTTTGGGAGATAATCATGTGTTTATGACGTCATGTTGGTAAAAAATGCAAAATATTGGGAAAATCGTAGAAAACAGAGTTTTAAAGCAAATTGCAAACGCAAATCACCAAAGATACAAAACGGCTTTGTCTTTAAAATGGCAATCTCGGATTTGCAAAATTTTGGGTTTTTGACCCCTAAAATTAACAAAACTGATTTTTTGGAAAAATCCCCACAAAATCAAAATTTTCAAAGATATTAAAAAAACGGAATATATGTCAGAGAACTCAGTATGGACAATACTCATACCCAATTTGAAAGCAATATCTTCATTTTTGACTGAGTGATGGCTCCCAAGTGTAAGAAACCGATGACGTCATTTTTTTAATAACTTTTTTGACTTTTTTTTTACAAGATACGAACAAATAACTACCTTTTCTGTATTTATGAGCCAATACTGGTCTAGGAACATACCTTTTTATTTACATTTATCAATTTCTAATTTTGAGGTTTTCTTAAGAACAAAATCGCTGTTCTGGACGTGGTAAATCTGAGGTCATTCACTTGACCTGGAAGGTCACTCGTTGACCTGAAACCTAAAAATCGCATACTGTTAGTTTCCTCTCATGACAGGCAACATGCTGGTTCTTACCGCATTGATCTAAGTTGCTTGGTTTGGAAGTTAACAGGGGGGGCCTGTCAGCCCCCCCCCCGTAGGGCGAAGGTGAAAAAGCTCCCGTAGGGCGAGGGTTAAAACTCTGTTATCTACCATTTTTCAAACATTTTTCGTTTTTCCACCAACATGACGTAATCAAAACATGATTATCTCCCAAACTACTTAACCAATTGCAAATAAATTTTTACAGCATACGTATAATTGTTGTAAACTCAGCTACCAAAAATTTCAGCAAGATGTGCTGCATGTGTAAAAAAGTTATTCAAGAACAACCTCAGGGGGGCCTGTCAGCCTCCCCCCCCCCCCGTAGGGCGAGGGTTAAAGCATCTATGAATGCATAAGCAAGCGAAATCCGATGAGTTTTCAGAATTGTGTGAGACTTTTTGGAATATGCCCCCCCCCAAAAAAAAAAACTGTGGCTCCCACAAACCACGGTTCTGGATCCGCCAATGATAGTAGGCACTTGTTATTTAGCGCCGTCAAGCGGAGCGACTTTTTACGGGTTTGCTTGATAAACCCCAGAAATATAGGCGGTGGGCCAAGTAGAGGATAAGAAACTAAAAATGCTATTCATTCAATTCAGCGTTACGACGAACCGAATACGATGACGATTGCTTCATTGCGGCGTGAAAATTTAATTTTAGGTCGTGAAACACGAAATTTTAATATTGAAACCAGACCGTGAGTGGAGCCAAGCCTCAGGTAACCCCTTTTCCTGGTTGCACATCTCGGTATGATGAAAAATATTTAAATGAAACTGTTTTTTTTTCATGTACATTAGCCTCGGATAGTAAATCACGATGACCGGTGGCAGTCAGCGCTCAATGGTATATATGATAATAATAACTGTATACATATGTACCGAACTCAGAACTATAACAAACAACTGGTAACAGACCAGTGCAAATAGTTTGAAAACAGCAAGAGGCAGAACGACTTTTCCGCGCATAAATTGTCCCTGTGGATCTGGAGGAGCCTGGGAAGATGGTTAGGGGAGATGGTCCTGGCCTGGTCCCCAGTCCCCATATTAGCTCTTCGGTCCAGCAATTTGGGCACCGCTGGAGCAGCTTCCGGGTGCCGATGTCCGCGTCTTTGCGTTCGCGTCGCCTTGCTCGGCTCTAGGCAGACTAGCTGAACATGTGGCCTGCTTGAAAGTTAATATTTTATGAAGGGAGTGGGCCCTGGCCTGGGGCCAGCAATTACCGCCAAGGAGAGCCTCTGCCAGACACTTAATGGAATTAATTTCCCCATTTTCCAAATTTTTATAAGTAATTGCGAAACTTGTGTCATGCCGCGAAGCGGCGCGAAATGTTACTTTTTTACTGTAGATAGCTGGATTTTGACTGCTGCAAAGTCAATTTTACGATCAATTGTTAACTTTCCAATTATCGACTCCAGTAGACTCATATTCCGACTCCAAGTCTGCAAGACTGCTTCCGACCGACCAATGGCTCTCTCAGCCCGTTTAAGAGCTCTCCAGAATGACCGAGAGATTTCTCAGACTTGCACAATGCACAGACACACTCTTAGGTCTGACAGTGACCCTCTTAGACAAGCGTAAGGCGCTCTTAGATCAGACGGTGGTCATCTCTGGTCGACCGATGATCCTCTCAAAGAAGCGGAGGGTCCTCTCTTAGGGACTTAGGGCTCTCTTAGGCCAGCAAAGCCCCCCCCCCACCCCTGGACGATTAAGGGTCCTTTTAAACTGGTAAACAGACCTTTCAGACAGGCATATGGCCCTATCAGGCCTGACAAAGGTAATTTCAGAACGACAAGGAGCCTACGGCTCTAAGGCCTGAAAAATACTGTCTCAAACCAACTGAGGCCGCTCTCAGACTGCCGGGTTGTTTCCGCTCTAGACAATGACCCTTTAAGACCAGCCTGGGGCCCGCTCAGGCCTGGCAGGAGCCACTCGAGCCGACCGATCGCCCTCTCAGGCCGACTGAGTTCTCCTTCAGGCCGACCAAGGGCATACAGAGGGCCACTCAGGCTAAGCAAGAGCCACTCAGGTCAAGTCGACCAAGCACCTCTCAAGTCGACCGAGAGTTCTCCAAGGCCGACAGAAGAGCCCCACAGGCACACTAGGGACCCCTATAGGCCGACCGAGGGCCACTCATGCCAACTAAGGGCCCCTCAGGCCAACCGAAGGCCTCCTCAAGCTGACCAAAGGCCCATCAGGCCCCTCAGGCCGTACAAGCACCTCCTGAAACTGACCGAAGGCACCTTAGGCCGAAACAGGGTCTTTTCAAGTCGACTAAGACGACCGAAGGCCCTTCAAGCCGACCGAGAGCCGCCTGAGGCCGTCAGAGGACCCCCTCAGGCAGACCGATGACCCCTTCAGACCGCCTGAGAGCCCCTCAGGCCGACCAAGGACCCCTCAGACCGAAACAAACTTCAAGCTGGCTGAGGTCCCCTCAGACCGAACGAGAGCCACTTAGTCCGACCGAGGATTCCTCAGGCCAACTGAGGGCCCCTCAAGCTGACCAAGGACCCCTCACGCTGACCGAGGTCCCCTCAGGCATACCGAGGGCCACTCAGGCTAAGCAAGAGCCACTCAGGCCAACCGATGGTCCCTTAGGCCCACTCAGGGCCCGCTCACGCCGACATAGATCCCCTCAGGCATACCAATTTATACCAATCTATTTGGTACCTATACCAAAAGTTTGGTTACCGAATGACATCACTAGTCTCAATCTTATTTTCCCAACCTACAATATCCGCCAGCGTTGTTCTATAGCCTTAAACGCACCAAGACCACTAATGGCGCATGCGTCGCAAGCGCCGTCACAAATCGCTATAGTCGTGACATCACAAATAAATTCAAGAACGTTTGTTTACAAAATACGAGAGGTTAAAGGAAATAGTTCACCTTCAACATTAGCTTTAAACTGAGATAGCAGTTGTGTAGCCCGTGTTGGGAAACCCCTATCTGCAAGTTTTCTTGACTGAAAAGACTCTCCAGCCGAATATATTTAATTTTTTGGCGAAGGAATGCGGTGCTGGCGAAAGAATGTTGTACTGGTTCTAGCCCGGGCAGAGGCTACACCATCAGCCAATCAGCTTGCAGCTAGTGCTAGCAAGCGAACCGCCGGCCGCCGGTTGGCACATCTCCAATGCGAGTCTATCCTTACGCGACTACTTTCGAATCTGATTGGCTGAACCATTTTTTTACATTCGCGTGACGTCAGGACTCTGACTCAGAGAGTATGCATATAGTTTTGATAAACAATACAAATGTACGGCCTTCTGTCCTGAATCGGCGCGATATAAGGCCATTTTTGACAATATAAAAATAAATTGTATTAAAAATATAATTAAATCGTGTTTGGTAAAAAAAATTACAAGGTGAACTATTTCCTTTAAAGGAAATAGTTCACCTTCAACATGGGATTTTGAACTGAAATAGCAGTTTTGTAGCCCGTGTTGAGAAATCCTTATCTGCAACTTTTCTTGGCTGAAAAGACTCTCCAGCCGAAGATATTTGACTTTTTGGCGAAGGAATGCGGCGCATATATGATATACCGTACCGTCTGAGAGTGCCAGCACTGCAGGGAGCATGCGCAGACCAATAACGCACACCATAACATTAATAATTTACGACCTTCTGTCCTGAATTGGCGCAATGTAGGACCATTTTTGAAAAGAAAAAAAGAAACTGTATTAAAAAATATAATAAAATCGTGTTCTGACAATTTTCCGAAGGTGAACTATTTCCTTTAAGTGGTAGTTTTATGACAGAAAGCGGTCTAATTTGTGTGTGAGAAGTATGTACAAAATATAAAAATACATTGAATTTGTTATGCACAAAAACCAAACATCTGTCCCCAACCCCATTATCGCAATACGCTTAAATAACCTGACACTTATTGGATCAAGATTGACATTCATGACGAAGGTCAAGTCGATTTTGTCTAGGTACCAAATTCCTATTTTCTGTAAACCGCATAAGGGCTCATTATTGTACGCACGCACGGATATGTTATAATTAATTCAATAGTTTTCTCATACCGTTCATTTGGGTGTCCATATTAAATGTACTATTCTACCGTGCAGAAAAGCAGTGCAGGAATAGTTGTTTCCTGCTCGACAGAAGGTCGGAATTTAGCAGATCCTCTTCAGATCAAATTACACTTTAGAATACATACATTTATAATACTTATAATACTTATTAATACTTATAATACTTATTAGTACTTATAATACTTATTAATACTTATAATACTGATTAATATGTATAATACTTACATATTGTTAATACTTATATATATTTAATACTTATTACGAGCGAGCGCTTCGCGCTCGCTCGTCCTTCCGTGGTATATCGGAAAAATCTGAATATGAGCGGCCCGGCCCGTCCCGGCCCGTGGCGACGCTAATTTGAGAAGCTTATAGCTGTGCAACCGTAAGTCCGATTGACAAGCGGACTTCTTTGCTGAGTAGCCCCGTCCAACCTACCCTGTTTGTCACCAGTGCCGACTCGCATGGGTGACTACCACTGCGCGTGGCGCGTGCCGCGTGAGGGGTGTTGAAAAGTGTTCTTTCGCAAAAACTCTGCAACGGCTGGGCCGATTGTGTGCGCATTTGGTGTGTGGTTAGGGACTTCTCCACCGCCGCCTTCCCACAAGTCAGGGGTGGGGTGTGTGCGCACGTGCGAACGTGCACACCCCTATTCTATACTATATCACAGGAACGGCTAAGCCGATTGTGTTCAAATTTGGTGTGTGGTTAGGGACCCCTCAGCCGCCGCCTTCCCACAAGTCAGGGGTGGGGTGACTCTGCACGTGCACACGTGTACACCCCTATTCCATATATCAGGAACGGCTGAGCCGATTGTGTGCAATATATTGTGTGGTTAGGGACCTCTCAGCCACCACTTTCCCACAAGTCAGGGATGGGGTGTATCTGCACGTGCGCACGTACGCACCCTTTTTGTATCTCAGAAACTACTTGCCCGATGGAGTTGAAATTCGCCATACATTTCCTTCGCGCTCGCTCGTCCATCGCCAACTACGGCGTCTTACTGGTTATTTTTAGAATAGAACACATCTAAGACTATACCTCGTTCCATTCCAAGTTTGCGGCCGAAGCGCTTTCAGCAATTCACATTTAATTTGCATTTTGCAATTGAACCTACAATTCCTCGTTATATTTGTTCGCGTGCTGTTATTATTAAAGCGCTTCGGCAGCAAACTTGGAGTGGAACAAGGTATAACGGTATGAGAAATGCCTTTCTGAGCTTTGCTGTGTCATGAATGCCAGTCTCGGTGTCAAAAATAATTTGGCACTCGACCTTCGGTCTCGTGCCAAATCCTTTTGAACACCTCGACTGGGTCATTTCCCAGCATCGTCCAGAACTATATATTCTCATACCGTTAGTCCAAAATGACAAATTGTTTATTCTTATTCTTATTCTTATTCTTATTCTTATTCTTATTCTTATTCTTATTCTTATTCTTATTCTTATTCTTATTCTTATTCCTTTTCTTTTTCAACTTCTTTTCCTTATTCTTATTTTTATTCTTATTCTTATTCTTATTCTTATTCTTATTCTTATTCTTATTCTTATTCTTATTCTTGTTCTTATTCTTATTCTTATTCTTATTCTTATTCCTATTCTTATTCTTATTCTTATTCTTATATTTATTTATTCATAAATTTGTTTATTCTAAAGTGTAATTTTATCTGAAGAGGATCTGCTAAATGAAAGAGAGCTTCTATCTGGCAGGAAACGATTATTCCTGCACTGCTTTCCTGCACAGCAGAATAGGACACATGCAAACTCAAATGAACGGTATGAGAATCTAATGTTTCGCTCAATGATGAACTGGAAGCTAATTCCGGCGATCAGTTTTGCAGATGTGCGAACTGCTCTGCGGCAACCGTGGGCAGGGTCGCCGAGTTTGTCACTTTCACAAATAGTTTTGATCATTGCCGTCCTCGATTGAAAAGCTGTAACCTACTGAAACTCAATATCATTTACAATCCCACGGATTTCTCATGAAGGTATAAGGATTTGTGCACACATATTCCACGTTCAACAATAACGAAGTAATTAGGAAAAGTTTTAAAAAATTCCCTATCGTTTCGCATTTATCTGGATCGCCATCTGTTTTGCAGAACAGATCCTTGACAGCATGCACTGGACAGCGTGCGCAATACCAGTGAAACGAGGGATTACGGCCACTGGATTATACACATTAACGAGGGATTGCGGCCACTGGATTATACAGATTAAGATCAATTATCTGCTAATTTACAACTCCAGCCTCTATCGGTTTAACTGAACGATGATTGTTGAAATAACCGATATTACAGCTATGCTGGATTGCTAAATACAGGTACAGTCGGTCTATTATGGGTCTGTTCCAGTGGCGCCTCCCGGGATGAGTTTAGAGCAACTTGGAGCAGCCCAGAGCAGCCGTGTGGGAGCCGCCACGGGAACGATCGGAGGCATTTAGAGGAAGTATCGGCTGTTTGCGTCCATGATTGGGTATCTGTTAACATTAACAAATGTGTCAGCCGCGCCATAAATGTACTCCTCCGATCTCCTCCGGCTGTCCCACCTCGGGAGCGGGGGCAAGTTTCAGGAGTTTAGAGGAGGTTTCGGGCACAGTTGGATGAGCTTGAAGCAACTTGGAGCAGCCACGGGAACGACCGGAGGCACTTGGAGCAGGTTAGAGGAGGTTAGAGGTGCGACGAGAACAGACCCTATGTATCTTCCGGCGTATGTAGATGGCGCTGCGGTCGAGGTAAAATAGACTCACCCTAATAGGGGTGTACCCACAGTGGCAGCTCGGCCGGCGCGTGAGCTGGGGGAGGGGAGGGGAGAGGGGCGCCTGTGTTCATCAGAGTGACACGGAATGTGCTTTCAACCTATCGAGTCCAAACTTACATCCTAGCGTTACACATCGCAGCGGTCAGGCAGGCCGGGTCGGATCGAGCCAGGTCGGACCGGTTAAAACGAGCTATTTCTTTTCTGTCTATATGGCGAAGACTGGTAAGTTGGGCAAATATATGCCATCACACATATAGCACAAATCCGTCAATGCTTTCACCTCAGAATGACCACGCCATCGCGTTGCCTAATGGCATGAATCATGGCGTTGTAAACGATGCCTCACTGTGAGATGCCTCACGAGCCTCACCTCACTCACTGTGTTATGATAATATTGTTTTTTATCATCTAAAGTATACGCCTCACTCAACACAAACAAGCGATCTTCAATGTAATTCTGATAAATAACTAAAACACTTCATTCAATACAAAACAATCAGTGAATATAAACAATCGCTTGAACATGTATTTATACGATAAAAACACGTCGCATCGGAATCAGCTGACATTCCTCCACGCTTTGACAATGAATGGCCGTTCTGTAATACTTTTCTGAGTCAGTTCACGGGCTGGTCCGTACACCCGCCAGCTATCCCTGGCTGGCAGAGAACCAACGTTTCTGTCAACTAGCATCTGAGATCAGGATAGATAGAAGAGCAAGTAACAGCGTTGCATACAACAGATGCAATAGCTTGATCGATAGAGTTGCCGGCGCCCTGTTATTCTCTTGACCGTGGGTTCAAACCGCGCTATAACCACACGTTTTAGGCTAAAATATAGAAAAATACATATTTAGCACGAGTAGTGTATTGAACTCGATCTCAGTCTTCACATTATCACGTCATTCTGACAGACGGGTTATTGATTCGACACTGATTGAATCGATTGGAATCGTTCAATCAAAATGTATTGAATCAAAAGATAATTGATTCATCACCATATCATGAATCGTGATTGAATCAAAACCCGCATCAAATCAAGGCTGATTGAATCAAAAGATTTAACGATTCTTAACGATTCAAGCACACTGGTAAGTTGGGAAAATATATGCAGTCCCATTAGCTACATTCATTTATACTGAAATAGTATTGCTGTAACAATGTTTTAGTGATCATATATATGTATGTTTCCATTTTTATTGAGTTGACATAAATTCATCACATATTTAAATGTTGAATCAAACGTGAATCGTCGATTTTTTTTAAATATTTGAATCGGAAAGAATCAAATCTAAAAATTGTCTCCGTGAATCGAACGGTGATTGAATCATTCAGATTCCAAAATGAATCATGATTGAATCGTTCCAAAAAAAAAGTTGAATCAATAACCAGTCTGCTGATTATGATGGGTTCATGCACACAACAAATAAAACAAACGAAAGGCGGTGCGCGTAAGTTGCGCCGTTCTTTCTTCTGGCGACGATTAATATCCTTGAATAAGGCCCTGGTTGAATATTGGTCTTGTCGTCGAAATGACTACAGTTCAACCATATCCGAGAAGAAGAAAAATATTGGGCTCTTGGTGAAGCTTAAAGGCACTTTTGGATATGACACAGCTCCCCTTCTTTAGAAGAGCAGATTTTCCCGAAGCATGGACGGTTGCTGCTTACGAAGTGATCATGTCCAGAATGTCCAATGCAGAGGATTTTAAGACTTTTAACTCGCCCTGATGACCAAGAGAGTTATACTGTGCTATTTTGTGGAGAGTTACTTTCCTTTGTTGGGTTTAGCTGAGATCCAAATAAGAATACATATTAGCAGACATGTGCATAGGTCCCAGATATGGATCCTGGATCCGAGAAGATGCCTCGACAAATTGTTTATCATGGATATATGATACCAGTGGACCCCATGACAAAAGAAGCCCAAGGATCTTGGATCCAAGTTGATCCCGAGGTGACATAAACCAACGGATTTATGATCCCATAGGATCCCGTGTCAACCATTAAAATTGGAGCTATGATGCCATTAGATCTTGGATCCCATAAGGTCAACAATATCCTTAAATTCATTGCAATTTTGAGCATTTCTTCACGAAAAGTAAAAAAGGACAATACTGGATTTTTCTTGAAATAACTAGACAATTGTTAACAATTTGCAAAATTATGATTTGGGAAATTTCACATTTTTTAATGGATGCAGTGGATCGCACAATATGAGGAGGAGCGGATATATGATCCCTGTGGATCTCAATACAAAGCAGAGGTTAGAATCTTGGATCCCACTGGATCCCATTATAATTTTGTAAGGAGGATCCACTTTTTAGGATCCACGCACATGTCTGCATATTAGTTATTCCTTAAAGTTTAAAATATGTAAATTATAGAGGATGGTTAGTTGGTTCACCCCCCCCCCCCTTGGTTTTCCGGGAATAACTCGCGAAGTTATCAACCGATTGTGATGAAACTTGCAGTACCCTACTTTAAACAATTTAACATATCTCTGAAAATTTGAAACTTCTACTCTCCATGACCCATGACCTATAGCCTCGCAGGCGCATATCCAGGATTTCAGCCAGGGGAGGGGGGGGGGCGCCACATACAAAAGTTAGGGCGCGCTTGGCGGGCGATACATGAGCGCGACCCAGCTCAGGTGGAACGCGTGCCCTAGCCCCCCCCCCCCCCCCCCAGATCCACGCCTGACCTGTTTCTCAAGGTCATGTCATGCGCAACTGGCGTCCCGTAGTATTGATGCTTGTAACTTGTGCAGTTTCCGAGTGTTTGTTGCTCAGGAGCATATGCACAGGCATTAACCCGCGAGTTACTGGGGGGGGGGGGCTATTTTCCCCCCCCCCCCCTCCCCTCCCCCTCCCGTTATTTTGCAATAACTCCTAAACCAATACCGGTATCGTCACAAAACTTGCAGTACCTTCTCTCACATCAATTCTACACATGTTGGCAAAATAAAAAATATGAGGTTATGATAGATCAACCGGGAATGACGTCAGAGTGACTTCATGTTCTTCGGTTTTTGTTGCAAAATAATGGTTTTCGGAAAACGCTGTCAAAAGTGCGATGTTTGAGATAAACTCAATTGTCTTAAATCAAATTACTGACAATGGAACGTGCTATCAAACTGCTATCTCAGATGTTTGAGTTTTTTTGAAATTCAAAATTTTGAAAAATCCAAATACATTTTTTTTTTTTACATTTTCAAGAAAAAATCAGTATTATCCAAAAATCGGAATATATGTGATCGAGACGTGTGCGGTGAATATGTGTACCAAATTTGAAGTAAATATCTTCAAAAATGACTGAGTAATGACCTTTAAATAACAAAAATCGACCACCACTCACAGCATAACTATGCATAAAAAACGCATTGCCATTTTTGCTTTTTACTTCTATTTATATGGAACAAACAATGTTATAAGGTCATTGTACGCGTTCTATACGAAAAACAAACCCATAAACATGTGTTACAACGCCTAATGACCGAATCTGCAGTTTGACCTCGTGACCTCGGATGACCTTGACCTGACCCAAGGTCATAAACAACTTAGAAAGGTACTTAGAAGTGTCAGACACACGAATCATACCGATTTATCGACAGATTATGCGTTTAATATCGCAATTTTGCGCGACAATTCCATCCATCGAGACCTTTCGACACGGTCAAACATTTTGTACTTGACCTGACCTGTGACGTCATCGGTGACC
>JAXIVJ010009272.1:40000-51784 GCA_036785665.1 Chirona hameri
GGACATTTGGCCTTGACACCACCTGCTGTGCCGCGGCACACTCCCCGATGTTATGCCACCCTCTTCTCCCCTCCCCCTCCCCCAGTACCCGCACCAAGCCGACTGACACAATCGGGACACCCCTATTCGGTCGATTCCACTTCACGCATACCTATCGCGACCGTAGCGTCACGTGGTGTCACTGGAAGATACATAATAGGCCGACTGTACCTACAAAACTGTTTGATGACACGTGTTGCATTTGTAACCGAGGTGCAGGACACTGTTCGCAGTCTTAGCGTTGTTACCGTTATCACGACCGAGTTGCAGCTGTTTGGTTACGAACGAGCGCTCGCTCGCTCGTCCTTCCGTGGTGTAGGGGAAAAATATGAACATGAGCCCGACCCGACCCGACCCGATGGCGACGCTTTTGAGAAGCTCATATCTCTGCAACCACGCGTCCGATTGACAAGCGGGCTTCTTTGCTGAGTAGCCCCATCTGACTTACCCTGTTTGAGACTAGTGCCGACTCGTGTGGGTGACTACCACCTCGCGTGGCACGTACCGCGTGAGGGGTGTTGGAAAGTATTTTCTCGCACAAAAAAACTCCGGCAACAGCGAGGCCGATTGTGTGCAAATTTGGTGTGTGGTTAGGGACCCCTCAGCCGCCGCCTTCCCACAAGTCAGGGTTGTACCTCTGCACGTGCGCACTTGCACACCCCTATTCCATGTTTCAGGAACGGCTGAGCCGATTGTGTTCAAATTTAGTGTGTGGTTACGGACTACAAGTCATGGGTGAAATGCCTTTGCACGTGCGCACGTGCACACCTCTATTCTATATCTCAGCAACCTACGCCTGTGGCGGGGATCTCCTGGGTAAACCAAAAGTGAGGTGCAGTCCTATTGTGGCGGCCTTCACGCGACGAACTGCGTTTTAAACCAACAGCCACAGAAAGTCACCTGTACGTATTTATAAACTAAATGCAAAAACTGCTATCCCATCCCAATGCTATGACGCAACGAATCCAAATAAAATTTCCCAATGTAGAAATTTCATGAATTCATGCGCATACCAACCTCACCATACATTTCCTTCGCGCTCGCTCGCATTCATCGCCAACTACGGCGCCTTACTATAGTGTTAAGATAGTGTCTGCAGCAGTAATGCATTGTGTACGAACTGTCAGATAGGGTACGATCGAAACGACAGGGCGCTGCTCTGTGGCGATACTCGGTCCCGAGCCGACAGCCGACGGCTGCAGCGATAGCACTCACCTGTTAATATCGAACGTGTATGTGTGCAGACGCTTCTCGCCTGCGTCGAGCTGGGGCTGGAGACGGTATCTGACGCAGCTTGGTGCATATCTGGTGTGGATTGCCTCCATTCTCCAGCTGCTGTCGGTATTCTCTGACCTAAGCTTCACCATCTTAGATGCGTCAATAGCGATTCGGTCAATAAAATCAACAAATGTTAATTCGTCCGATTTCAGGTACCCCATGTTCTTAAACGTTTCAGAGGTGTAGTAGTACTGAAAACCATCTTTTCTTTCGAGGTGATTGGCAAGGAGGTCGTATGAGTGTTCGATGACAAAATGCTTCAAGAAGTCTTTTGCAGTTTGGTTGCGTGCCTCTGCCAATGGTTCAGCGCGTTTAGAAATGCACCCCATTCTACTCGCCATGTCGATTCTATCCAGAAGGTCTTCCGTTGGCTTCATAAACTGACTTGTCCATAAACAGTGGTTCATTTCTTCGAACACTGTACCTACATCATGAGGCCTCGTCACGTTAGCGAACAGTTCTCCCTCCAGCTGTTGGATGGCCATGCGATAGGTGGCACCCACTTCCAGTAGGCTGGAGTAGTTGAGCGGCGGCGATGGACACAAAGTTATGTCCACTTCATTCTTGGTCGATAAGTCGTGGGCAACGTGCACCTGAAGCAGTCAGAATATCTCACACACATGTTCTGCGCACAGTGGTATGAACATACGTGTATTACATTCAATATAAATTTGCTGGATGCGCAGGCAGGATTGACAAAGACGCAGGATTGTCGACTTTTCATTACCTACATATATCGAATACTTATGTTAACATCAAATTGCTCTGGCTATCTGGCTTATTTATATCGCTGATAATAAAACAAATAAGAATATCTACGCGTTAGATCTCTGGAGCTGACAACTAATGACCTCATTGGAAATTGCACGTACCTGTAGGAGTTTACTATGCTCGCGGTTCTCGAAATTAGAGGATAAAAAGAGCATGAAAAACTGCAGAAGCATGAATAAAAATACAAAACGGGTACAGTGGCCGACACATTCTGAGAAGCACCCCATGCGAGAGCCGGACGAGTTCCTCTGGAAAAGAGATTAGTGCGGTCACATTAAGCACAACGCAGCTGAGCTCCCAGACTTTACCCCCAAACCATGCACCACACCACACACACGCACACGCACACGCACACGCACACGCACACGCACACGCACACACACAACACGCACACGCACACACACACACACACACCACACACACACACACACACACACACACACACACACACACACACACACACACACACACACACACACACACACACACACACACACACACACACACACACACACACACACACACACACACACACACACACACACACACACACACACACACACACACACACACACACACACACACACGCACACGCACACGCACACGCACACGCACACGCACACGCACACGCACACGCACACGCACACGCACACGCACACGCACACAACACACACACACACACACACACACACACACACACACACACACACACACACACACACACACACACACACACACACACACACACACCACGCCACGCCACGCCACGCACGCCACGCTACGCCACGCTACGCCACGCTACGCCACGCCACGCCACGCCACGCCACGCCACGCCACGCCACGCCACGCCACGCCACGCCACGCCACGCCACGCCAACCAGGCCACACCACGCCACACACACACACAAACCACACATCAGATTTGACTTTAGGTTTATATTTAATTCAAGAGAGGCAATTGAACTTAAAATGTTATAAAAACATTTTAGTTTTTAGGGAATAACTTTTGATTAGAAACATGATAAAGTGATGCAGCTTCCACATCCGACTCGTAGGTAACTATGACCCAAATACATCCTGTGAGTTTCAAGTGGATCGGCTAAACGGCAAACACTGTGGCTGTGGCACGTGCAGTGCAGGTGTTCTTGAAGGTGAGGTCCTCGTGAGGACCTCGTGATCTGACCTGAGCTGAACCGAGGAGAAAAGTTTCACAGGGTGTAGGCAACCGATGTGTGAACATCTGTGCCCAAAATGGTAGCGCTTCGCGCCGGGTGTTTCCCGCCATTCCTAAAAAAAACTGAAGTGGTCAGATCTCCGCCCAATGCGCATGTAAATCTTCAAGTTACCCAGGGGTGTAGGATCCAATTTAGTTGCGGGGGCTTCAGCTCCCCCCCCCCCCCCCCCAACTTTCCTTCAGCCCCCTCCCCCATTTGGACGAGGAAGTGGATCAAATCCGGAGAGAAATATGTATTTTGTGGATTTTGATGGTACTTTAGGCGATTTTTCCCAGCTCAGCCCCCCCCCCCCCACACTTTTCTGGAGAAGCTACGCCCCTGAAGTGTTACCATATTCAGTCTAAGAGTGAACAATTATGGCGCATCACAGACAAATTGGAGCAATGTGAAAACATGACTATGTCGATGAAGGGCACATATTTCATAGAAAGGTATCCTAAATTATTCAAAGCTCCTGCGAGGAACATGATTAGCGTTATCAATAACATCGGAATCAGTGACCTTATCCTCGTTGTTTGTTTATATTATTTAAGAAGAGAAAACTTTAAAAATGACTTGTTTATTGATATTTCGGCCGCAGGCCTTTTTCCCAGATGTGATGATGATAGATGTAATTTTGAAAAAGGCCTGCGGCCGAAATATCAATAAACAAGTCATTTTTAAAGTTTTATCTTCTCAAATAATATAAAAAACAACGAGGATAAGGTCACTGATTCCGATGTCATTGAAAGTAATCCTAGCTTAAATATGTTTTGTGTGTTCAGCAGGGCCTCCTGTAAGATATTTTGACTGGAGGGGGTTTGACTGGAGGGGCACCCACACATTTGTCCGATAATATGCTTTGGACATCCACCTCCCAAATCTTGTTGTATTCTCGGGTTTCGCGTACGGCACATGAAATGAACTTGTCTGATGAATCACAAAAGTTGCATTTAATTTTATCTGTCACGCAGAAGCAGATATAAGGAAAAGAACGGGCACCGAAATGTTTGAAGCATTAAAATGCGCGCCGAAGGCGAGCAAATTTATGTTCAAGTCCCGAATTTCTTCTTTTCTGAATGTATGACTGCTGATACTCGACCTTTATTCTCAGTCTATGCTATTTATTATTTTGTTATTACTTCTCAATATGTATTTGTACCAGAGGTCTATTTTTTCGGTAACTTGGTAGCGAGCGTTGGCGACAGATTTGTGTAAGTGAAGCGACAAATATTGGGCTTTGGGGAAGTTTATGCCGTTGTTGGAAGATCAGAACCCGGCCGAACCGAGCAAGAGAATGGACCTTGTTTGTTACACTTGGTTGTGCGTCCCATTCTTTGTGAGCAAACACAAAACTGGGAAGTTTTCAGAATACACAAATGATGACTGGGCGAAATTTTACATTTTTGTTTACATTTTTACAATTACATTTTGTACATTTACATTTTGTACATTTACATTTTGTACTTCTACATGTGATGAAAACGGTCCCAAGCACAAGAAAATAAATGAGCACGCAACACAAAACATGCTTCATGGATTTCGCACACAATACAACACATAAGGTATGCTTGCAAGCAAAAATATCAACGAGTGGTTTTCTGGATCGTACAGACGTAATGGCATAATCATTAATAGCAGCCGCGTTTCTTTGGGGCGATCGGTTTTTCTCTGTCGGTATGCGTATTTCGGTTTCCCGCATTCTAATTGTCACCGGGTAGCGTAAAACTGAACATAAGTCAGTCAAAAATATAGATATGGCTTTGAAATTTGTTTTGGGCATCGTCCATACTTGGTTCTCCAATATATATTCCATTGTTGAATATATTTAAGAAAGAAAAAAAATGATTTTTAAAAAAACATTCCCACCATTTTTTCTCTCAAATATATTAAAAAACCGGAAGATACATTGGAGAACCAGGTATGGACGATACCCAAACCGAATTTCAAAGCCATATCTATATTTTTGGCTGACTTATGTCGTGTTTTACGCTGACTTATGTCGTGCCGGTGGCAATTAGAATGAGGGAAACCGAGCGACAGGCCAGCCCGGTAGCGGGCCGTTAGCGGGCCCATTGACTTACGTTAAGCGAGTGGTAGCAAGCTTGTAGCGAAGGTGAGTGTCGCAGTGAGTGTCGCATGAAAGCTTTTTCGAAAATAACTCGCGTATTTATCAACCGATTGCAATAAGACTTTCAGTACCCTACTTTTGAACAAATTGACACATACTCTCAACTTTTGTTAAGTTATATCCCCATGACCCGTGACCTATGCTCTGTTTCTCAAGGTCATGCTAGGCGCAACTGGCGTCCCGTAGTATCGGTGCTTGTAACTTGTGCAGTTTCCAAGTGTTAGCTGCTCAGGAGCATATGCACAGGTGGAGGTGTCAACAGGTGACATTTATGGTTTCCACTGAGATTGTAACCTCAGTTGACCTTTTCAGAGGTCAACCCAGGTCACACTGATCTCCGATCACCTGATGCGACTTGTTTGCCCTATGGCAGTTGCTAGGACATTTTGTGACGCTGATTTCAAATATGGCATCCATTTTACATTGTTATATGTTCCACTGGGGTCATGCATTTTCACAGTTCAACCGAGGCCACCGACCTCCGATACCCTGAGATGACCTGTTTGGAATCTGGTAGTTTCTAGGACATTTTGTGACGCTGATTTCAAATTTGGCACCCATTGTGCTTCGCTCGGCTTCGCTCGTGAAACGCCCATCCAGGCGTCTAACTGAAATTATTTTGATTGATATGTGGTGACAATCCTTACCGAGGAGTTTGCATCGTGCGACAGAAATTGCCCTAGATTCGTCGTGAGCGACAAATTTCGCCATTTATAGACCTCTGTTTGTATCTTTGAACTAAGTATTGCTATTGTCACTCATCGTATAAAACAAGCGGG
This sequence comes from Chirona hameri, assembly GCA_036785665.1. NCBI lineage: Eukaryota > Metazoa > Arthropoda > Thecostraca > Balanomorpha > Balanidae > Chirona > Chirona hameri. The sequence goes on from JAXIVJ010009272.1 coordinate 46,213, forward strand.
AGGTAGATAATTTGTGATCAAGGCAAACGTTAAGTAGACGTACGCACGTTTTTATGTACAAGTCCATTTAATTTGTATGAATATTTAACTGCCATTAATTTAATTAGTTAATTGAATATATCTAGTTACGTCACCTAAATGAAAGTGATGGTAAAGTGGTGATGATTTATTATAAAAGTATGCATGACTCAGCGTAGAGGTAATGGGAGTACGAGTAATGCAGCTGAGTGCAAGGAAACCGATCTTTAAGGAGGTAGGTACTCGAACTGATATAGCCCGCACCCTGGTGGCGAAATGTTTGAAAACCTCAACAACAAGGTTTTTTCCGGAAATGACGAGAAAACGGTGGTGCGGGAGCCCCGCAATTCTTGCTTCCACCTCATCACTGATCTTTAGCGTAACCTCTCTGAAATTGTTGACCAAATGTCATTTTAGGTCACGGCTTCAGATCAAGAGGCAGGTAAGCCCACCTTCGAAAAAAGTGGCGTAAATTACATAGTGTTTGTCTCGTCGAGACGCGTTTCGCAATAAGCAACATGACCCATCTGGGTCATCATATGACCTTGACCTGGAATCAAAGTTTTGGTTGACCAAACCCGGTCATGCTTGGTGTGACTGAAAGCATCTTGATGAGACAAACACGATGATGTTAAAATAATTGTCATCTTTATTAATAAAAATTGCTAACCTAACTCTCATACTACCAAAAAAGATGACTTAGTAAAAAAAACACAAGATAGGAAGGTTTCGGCTTGCGCCTTCATCAGCCATTCAGCCATTCAGCCATTCATGGCTGATGAAGGCGCAAGCCGAAAGCTTCCTATCTTGTGTTTTATTTACTAAATCATCTTTTTGGGCAATATGAGAGTTAGGTTAGCAATTTGTAGTATTATCATGTCTCTCAAAACAGTGTTGAAAAATATTCAAGGTCATTTTTATTATGTAAAGAATTATTAACGAAAAACTGTTATTTAGCAAATAGCCAGCATACCCTTTTGGTGACTTCCTAAAGCTAAACTATTGGGGTGTTCTTAAATGGGGGACACTTTTCAAGAGTTATCGATTGGTTTATGTTTGTTTCCTGCGATCTTAGTTCCCGAAGCGATAAAAGGCGCTGGGGCAGAGTCCAAAAGATGCCAAATTTTACCTTTGATGACTTCTGGGGACCTTAACTGCGGCGCTGCGCCATTTGTCGAGGGGGTGTTCGTTAAACCCCCATAGCAAGGCGTGGAAATCTCGAGGCCCTGCCAGGCTCGGGAAACTGGGTCAAGAGCTGGGAAAATAGTTGTAGCTATGGGTCTGAGATACACTGTCTCTTAGGCTCAAGCGGTTAAATGCCGTGGGTCGAACCCGGGAGTGATAGAAGAGGCGAGGGGGCAAGGGGAGCAGCTGTCCCTCTCAAGAAGTTCGAGAGGCAAAAAATATGTTTTGCTCCCATAAAAGCTCAAGGGAAAGTCTGAAAAAACGAGATAAAAAAAGATTGGAAGGGTCTCCATCAGGCCTGACCATCCTCCATCCTCTCGGCCCGGCACGGTGCCCTCTCAGACCTGCATAGGGTATGCTTAGACCGGCCTAAGGCCCCGTCAGACTTCGAGGGTCCTCTCAGAGTCAGTAGCTCCCTCTTAAGACTTAAGAGGGGTCCCTCTCAAATCTGATCTGGGCTTCTCAGACTGGCCGAGGGCCCTCTCAGATCGACCAAGCTGCTCTGATGGGCATAAAGCACTCTCAGATGTGGAAAATATCAACTCAGATCAGCCTGGGGAATCTCAGACGACCAATGGACCCCTCCGGCCGGCTGGAGGGGTCCATACCCGCCTGAGAGGGTATAAAATACCCTTTCATCAGACCGGCCGAGGGCCTTCTTAGGGCGGTTTCCTGCCCTCTCAGACCGACCGAGGGCAACCCCAGGATCCCCGTGGACCCTTTCAAACCAGCTTAAGATCCTATCAAGACCTGCCTGAGGCCTCTTCAGGCCCAAGGCCCTCTAACCGGCTGAGGGCCACCTCAGGCCCTTAACCGGTCGTGATATACGAGAGTACTTCTTTGGTTTGGTTTCATTTGTGGATCAAGCGGCAAGTACTACATTCTCTTGGAACCAAGGCAATAATTGGAACTCTCACCCTGTTCCGGGGGTATTGGGGACCGGATCGACTTTTCAGAGGCCCGTCGAAGGATTTGAACCCCGGTCCCTGGCAAAAGAGACAAACTTATCCTTCCACTGTGCCGATTGCCACCAAATAGCACTTGTGTATTGGCTAGACAATGGTCAGAATCGTCTTTACTGCGCCGAAACTGAAGCGATATTTGCCATAACATGATTCTGAGTTTTATTTACTTATTTTATCGCTCTCGTTATGAAATTTGCGTGTATTTAAGATGCTTGCCTTCATGTACTCCGCCGATGTCGTTGTTAATATACATCCGATGACAAATAGGTACCCCCCTCCCCCAGTGACACAATTTTGCCTCGACTGGGGGGGGGGGGGCTGGCGGCTTCACTGGGGGGCCGCAGCCCCCCCCCCCCCCCCAGTTAACATGTTAGAGGAGGCCCTGGACTGTGTTGGGATAATGGGATATTCCCTTTCACTCACCTGGTGAATGGCCCTCACCTATATTTAGCCTTACCGATTATTTTCTCAACACGTTCAAAAGTTTTAAATCATGGGGCTAAAATATGTCCAATATATTGCATAATCAGATTAATTACACCAAATATATTTACAAGTTTGTATTAGTAATTGAGTAGTACTTCAGAAAAGTGTGAAGAACACTTTTTTCTTCACCGTTAATTACATAACTCTTTGGATAACATTCAGTGTCGTTGATTGTTCAGATTGTTCTTGCGGAGTTAAGTTAATTTCCATCTAACACATCTCGTGGCTTCATCCATGTGTAACTCTCACTTCAGTAGCTACAGACATTGGCGGACCCATAACTTTTTTCCTCTTTTTTTTTGGGGGGGGTCCGATATCCCATCCCAAGAAATCCGATAAGATTCTAAAATCCCTTCGAATTTCACCTTTTTTTGTGCAGAAAAAAAGATCTAAAAAAATCCTTTAAAGGGAATGTTTCACCTTTGTATTGGTTTTGAACTGAGATAGCCATTATCTTTGGCCGTTATTGAAATGCCGAAAATACTAAGGTCATTTTCCAAAAAAAAAAATAGCCGTTTTTAAGCAATTGAATTTATAGTTGGCAAAACGGGGTCTAGGCTAGTGCCGCCGCTGATTGGCTGACAGCCACTTTGTCAGCCAATCCCATTTCGTCAGCCAATCAGCGGCGGTCTATAGCTAAATAATGACGTCATCATCCCAAACTTAAAAACTTGATTTGTATAAAGGTAAGTGACTTTTCGAGAGAAAAAATATCACCATCGTTTTCAGCAGCACTTACTTCATATTTTTTACTACAACCAGCGTATATTTGACAACTTTCAAACAGGTGAAACATTCCCTTTGATAAAAGCTGCTCAGATCTGTTTAAAAGTCAAGAAATGCGTTAATTTTCGGCCGATTTTAGTCGACTTAAACTATAAACTAAATAGTTGTAGTTACATTCCAGGCATGGGCGTGCACCCCACCACCCCCTTGAATCCGCCCTTGCACAGCCGAAACGCTTCGCAAAAATAGAACAGCCTGACGGCGGAGGTAGGTCCTACATACTATACTTACATGTTAAAAAAATTATGAGTCAGCCAGGGGTGGTAAAAGTCCTTTGAGTGACCCCGACCAAAAGTAGCACATACAAAAATGACCCCAGCACAGCTGAGGCCATTTTTTTACTTCACATGAATGCCCTAACACCTGGCTGCATGCTCACATCATCCCTATATTTTAATCAGCGCCGTGACCGGGGGTAGACACCCCCTCAGGTTTTTCGCGGATAGCGTAAAAACGGCGACACTCTGCGCCGTCAATTTTGAAACAGCTGTTTGTGCATTATTTTTCCACATTATGCTTTAAAAAAATCATCGGGTCATCTTAGGTCAGGTCACCAGACCAGGGCACGTGACCTCACCTCCCAAAAAAACTTGTGGTCGTACCACAGTTACAGTTTTGGGATGATCCGTTTTAGACATACAGGATTGTATAAGGTCACATATATCTACAATTCGTTTATCTTGGATTTTTAATATCAGCTACCTAAGGTCGGTTTAATTTCGTGACCTCCCCATTATAAGTCTAAGGGGAAATATTAAAATGCTTCCTTTTCTAAGGAGACGCAATATAACAGTCTAATTCCTTCTGGATCATGTTATTATAGGACATTCTTGATGACCTAGGTGCTATTTTTATCCAGTGAACCCAACAGGGTCAGCCGAGGCCATCCCAGGTCACCAACAGTTGTATGTCAATAACTCTCGACATAATGACGATAGAGAAGTGAAACCAACACCAATGTGTTTATCTCGTCGCGGCACGTCTTCTCATCACCTACTTGGACCTACTTGGGTCACCACCACTTGATCTTGACCTGAGGTCACATTTTAAGTTGACATAACCTGGTCAACACTAATATGAGTCGAAGCATCTTGACGAGACAAGCACGATGGCATCATAATTATTGCCTTGGCGTTACTAGGTAAAAAGCTATTCGTGATACGCTTTTTTAATAGCCTTTTTGACATTTGATGAGCTCGGGAGCCTCAATTATTGACCTGAACTCAAATTCAAGGACACCTTAGTGGGTGCATTTTGTCCAGATCTTTCCATTGATTTTTATATTTATTCCTAGCTATCATAGTTCCTGTGATATCGGGGGTTTCTGGAGCGAAATCCTAAAACTTGAAAATCTGACCTTTGATGACCCCTGGTGACCTCAATATTGACTTGAGGAAAACATGTCTGAAAACTTTCGAATGTGCTTTTCAAGAGCTTTGGAACGTTTTTCCCGCATATTTCTAGCCTTTTTAGTTTTTGAGTTAGATGGTGGAGTCCCAAGACAATCAAATCCATTGTCCTGACGATGGGCCTCTATTGAAAATGCACTAGTTAGTACCCCGGCCCCGAGGAATCTATTGTCCGGATTTCCCGAGCCGTGACGGAGGGGGGGGGGGGCGTTTAGACGCCCCCTAAGGTTTTTCGATGATAGTAAAACACGGCGTCACGTGACCCCACCTCCAAAAAGTGTGCGGTCGTACCACAGCCACAGTTTTTGGCCGATCGATTTGGTACTTACAGGATTTCATAGGGGAAATGGTACCACCAATTCGTCTATCTCGGATTTTTAATATCGGTGACGTAAGGTCGGGTCAATTTCGTGACCTCCCCATTATAAGTCAATGGGAAATATTAAAATGCTTCCTATTCTAAGGATACCCATGATATCAGCCCAACTCGTTCTGGATCATGTTATTATAGGCCATTCTTGAAGACCCAGGTGCATTTTTGGTTCAGTGACCCCACGTGTTGAGTCTATCGTCCGGATTTTGTTTGTTTCCGTTGGATTTTGTTTTTTGTTTTATGTGAATGTAAATGATTGGCAATCAAGAGCTGAAACGCAACTGCTAATTACAAAAAGTAAATGTACATACATACTGACGTGATGAATATGATGATTAAGTGAATAATAC
>JAXIVJ010009273.1:0-51775 GCA_036785665.1 Chirona hameri
GGGCATGACCTCAGGTTCTACCTGATGCAGCTGGACGTGCCATTGGTGAATCACTAGTACGGGGGTGGAGTCTAACGTTACGAGCTCCCGCTTAGGATGAAGATCAGCAACAGAAGGTACCGGTATGTTAGCGTAATCGAATCCCAGAGCAGCTAGGAGGCATCTTAGCTAAAATCCCGAACAACAGGGCCCAGGTCCAGTTGATGCTCCAAAGACCTTAGTTGTTCATCCATAAAGCCCCAGATCGGCCTTCCAAAGGCCACGGTCGATCCTCGAAATGGGAAGGGCGCCTGTGACCGTGAGCATTATTGTGCTACAAAAATTGCATCCTTATTGAAGGAACTATGATGCTGTATTCGTTAGTTTGTTTTTGCTGGCAATAGTCATGTTCACCGAACCAGCAATGCAACTCCGTTAAAAGGGTGGGAAGCGCGGCGATAAGCGGGGTGAGGGCGGTACCCTCCCTTTGCCGAGCCCCCGCTGCCAACAGAATGTCAAATCAAATTAAGGGCCATACAATTCGCATCTTATTGACATGCCAGCGAATGCAAAATAAAAGAGCACAAATAACTTAACTATATTAGACCGAATGTCGATACTCGATGCATCGAGGGATAGACAGAGTCCAAGTTCGTGGTCAAACGCGACGCCAGGCAATGTATGTGACCAATGCATTGCAACAATCTGGACAGCAGACACAACCCCGAGACTCCGGCCGACCATCCCGGCAAGGGATACAGGGGTAGATCGGGATATGGCCCCCTCGGGCAATCTGAGGGCAAACATAATATGTGTAAAAGTTGAATTGAAAATGGGGCCACACTCAATATAGTGGGCCAAATCCGGGAGTTTTTACATTTTGGGGTTAGGCAGAGAGCCCCTCGACTGTTATTCGTGGGCCCTGTACCTATTCATTTTCCGTTAATGGGGCAACTGACCGACACGGGGCCCTTGCCTTGGACTGGGCCCCCTGTATTAAATACCGCTTCCCCGGGGGCCCTGTGTTCAGTACCACTACCCTGATAGACAAAGGGGTTTCTGATATTCCCAGGGGCCCGAGATGCCGGCAAGAGGAGACCTCTGGCTGTTATTGAGGAGGGGGCGTGCCTATTCGTTTCCAGCTAATGGGGCCCCCTATCTTGTACCGGGGACCCCCGACCTCTTGTCTGGCACCAGGGCCCCCTGTACTCACTACCACTACCCGTGGGCCCCCTGACCGACAGAGGGGTTACTCATTGTCTCAGGGGACCCCGCATTGCGCAAAAGGCCATTGTATCCGTCCCTGGGTACCCCCAGGTGAGGATAATGTTAGGACAAAAACAAAGTCTAATACAAATAAATTGACCCCCCCCACCTTCAAAACAAACTGGACCAAATCCAGTGAGTTAAAAATTTGAGGTAGGTAGGTTGGTCCTTCGATTTGTAATAGGCCTCTTTCAGGGGCCTGGACAAATTTCCATGGGTTCAGTCGTCGCTCCAGGGGCCCTGGTCGTTCATCCATGAATCCCCAGATGGGCCCTGCAAGAGCCCAGGTCGACCTTCTAGGTGCCCCGGTCGATCCTCGAGGATCCCAGCCGACCTTCCAGAATCCCCGGCCGACCCTCCAATGAATAATGTATTACCCCTGTTATCACATGGTGCTCGAAATAAGGCCCTTCGGGCTCTATTTCTAAAGGGGCACACACGGCCAAAGCGGCACGTACGGACCTGCATGGCCTCAGGGGGAGGGAAATTGCCCCGTTCCCCCCCACCCCTCCCAGGTATGCCTATGTGTCGATGTTACATATGATGATGATGCCCACGCGGGCGCCCTACCATTCGGCTGCCGCCACAGGCGTTCTCCTGTTCTCATAGGACGCCTGCTGGCAGGCGGGGGAATTGGACTCGCTCCCGGCCGGGCGCCGGCTGCTTTCTCCGGCGTCTGTCTGTTTTGCCGCGCGGCGGAGGCGATGGTGGCGCAGCGGATGCGAGGGTGGCGCGGCATCTGGCGCCTACCAGATAACAGCCGCCGCTCGGCCGAATGAGGCCCGCTCTCCGGACGAGGCTCGCTCCCGCGAATGGCCGCCGGGCATGTGCTGCTACATTCCCCCCCCCCCCCCCCACTTCCTCCCCCTCCCTCCCTTCCCCTCCCCTCCTGAGAGATGCGATGCGCCAGTGGTGGCGGTGGCTTGACTCTGGTCCTCAGCTGAAGTCAAACTCAGCTGAATGAAGCGCTAACCAATAGAGCTGCTGCCAGCTGCCGCCACCAGATAGCTGCAGAAATGCAGCAGCTCTAATTAAATTTAGTCTGTTTTGACGACGGAGAAGAATGGGCTGTTGCGTGCTGTTTATATTTGGCAATATCATGCGAAGGAGTTAAGTGCGGCGATGCATTCCTTCTGTTGGAGTTCATGGTATTTGTTTTGGTGTGCATACGAACAGTATGCAAACGTCAGTGCATGCACAGATGACGTGCAATGACGTGAACTTGATGGATGTTATGTTGTCTTTCCGATGGGTATTTAAATTATGCTTCCCATATGTTTGATCAAGGTATACAACAGCTGAAAGCGGATGGGATGCGAGTAATTCGACCGAAGTAAGACTGCCAATCGGTTGTCGTGTCTGCTGTAGTTTTAGGCTCATTCGGGCTCACTGCGAGCCAGATTGCACTGTTCGGGTGATGGCAAGTGGTACCGATGTATCACCAGACTCCGCATAACCGAGTCACTCTGTGGAGTTGGCCTTGTGCGCTACAGTCTCATTGGCATTCAGATACAGCAGGTTCATCATCATGTATCACTCGGTATGGGCAGTTATGCAGTGCCAACTTGGCTTCGCCAGTTCTGGGCCGGCAAATAGCGCCGTCCGATGACGAGCTAGCTCGTCTAATAACCTGGATATGTGTGCTCATGCTCGCAGTGGCCGCTGGTACAGCCGACGAGGGCGGCTCTAGCGTGTGCCGTGCAGAGGCTAACGTCATGTATATATATCTGGTCTTATTAAAGCAGCACGCCAGCACATGCCTTCATACTCGTAACGTATACTGAGCAATGAGCATGGTACCAGTGAGCATCGATCGTTTGCTCAAATAAATGCAAATATACACACGTTCTGTCGACACTTGTTAACATTTGGTTGACTTGAGTCTTGGTTTACTTTTAATTTTGTTTAATCATTTTTGTGTGTGTCTGTATCATAGAACTATTTTATCCAACATTATTTCAGTCGGCTATTTTATTTCACAAAATGTTTTACGAATTGTTGTTTTTGTTATTATCCAATGGATGGCATCCAATTGCTGGTATTTATTCTTCGTATCATCCAATGTCGAAAAAATACGGGTTGATTTGATGGTTCGACGGGTCACCTGGTTAACAGATTAACGATCGTCTAGTATAATGTTTTTGAAAATAGCATAAAATTGAAAGAAGCCCGAAACAACAAGTCGGATAATGCAAAGAACAGATACATACGATAAAGCTGCTTGCGTTAGATCAAGATGATATCTCGGGGATCCCTTTGAAGTAAACAACATTTACCAGGAGTGTGAAACGAATTTTGGCAACAAAGAAGTGAACCTGAACACATATTGAGCGAAGATGCTCGCAAATGATCCCACAAATGAGCCCAATCAGCTTGTGCTGCTTTCAGTTTAATCTTTTTCGTCCGCGCAGTGAAAGACATTAAGTCAAATTTCGCCTTTTACCTTTTATGCCGGGGATATCAAGATGCATTGGCCCGAGAGGTGTGGTATAACGCGGTAAAAGTCAAATGCCCTAGGGCAAATTTATTTTACCAGAGCGCGTGAAAACAGTGTGTTCATCTTATTAAAATCAGAACGTTCGTATGTATGTATGCATGCATGGATGGATGGATGTATGTATGTGACGTACATTCCCTTTGGCGAACCGCAGCTCGGCAACGGCGAGAGCCGCGACGGCCATTTTTTCACACCAGCTCGGGCCGGTGCATCCATTTTGTGTATTAAATTTTCGGTCATGTGCGACGACCGCTGCGCTCGTGAGCGGTGCCGCCGCCAAGTTTTGCGCGTGCCGTCAGCTCAGATTCCTCGCTCACTTTTTAGTCAGTTTCAGACAGGGGGGTCGAAGTTTAGTTCCTACTAGATCTGGCAAGGCGCCTGTGACGTATGTAAGAGGGTGCCCGAGGCCATGTTTTTGTTGAAGCAATGGGAAATGGAGCGTTTTCTAAATCGATTTTAAAAAAGCTTTTTAAAAGTGTTTTAAATTATTGGAATTATGGGGAAATATGTTTCAAGAAACATATTTTCCCACAATGTGCTCATTCCCAAGTTTTTCACTGTTTTCTCTAGCCGTATCCCGGGTCAAAATGTATAAGGTTCGTCAGACATTTCAACAGTCAATCGTTCATCTACACCATGTAAGTGTAACATACATAATAATCATTATTTTCGGTATATTTTCATCAGATTATGAACTTTATTATGATTAGCCTCTCGTTACTTGGAGGGGCAGCTACGGATTTTAAAACTCAACAAACTTATTAACCCCACCTACTAAGGTTTTCGAGGAAAGAATAGCGGTGCAACCGGCGCTGCGCGCCGCCGTGTTTGTCACAGGTGCTTGGGCATCAATCATCGTTTAATCGTATGTCCTCCGCAAAACACAGTTTTTCATGACAAGTGACATTTTACATTGTATCACAGTTACACTATTAAAACAAATCCACATACAAAATTGTCGACACAAAGGCGTTAAAAGCACAAGACAGTCGGTTCTCGCAGAGTTAGTGATCTGCTGTCAGCCACTCCCTCATCCACGTACGAAACACCGTCACTGCTCCAGCGTCTCGCACTTCGCCCGGCGCCTCGTTCCATTTGGCAGTTGACCGAAATTTGAACGATCGACGGGCGTGCTCGGTACAGACTCGAGGCATGTGCAGCAGCCCCGCTGCAGAACCTCGGGTTTCTCTGGCGGACACATTCTAGCGGTACGACAACAAATCTCTCAGACAGATCGGTGCATTATTATCATACAGCAGACGATGTACCATCACCAGGTCTCGCTCGGCAACAAGTTCGTCCACTTTCAGCCATTTCAATCCACATCCATAGGCATCATACGTGTCTGACGACGACAGCATTTAACAATTCTTGCGCTGTGCTTTATTATTTTGTGCATACGTTTACGTTGTGCTGCGTTGCAGTCTGCCCAGACCGTCGCACAATACAATATATGCGAAGAAAACAATGATTCAATGATAAACTGTTTTACTTCTTTTGGCAGTCGGTGTGCAAATTTTGACAGACTGAACAGCGTTGTGTAGCATCGTTGCGTCATGATAGAAACATGCTTTTCGAAAGTAAGATTACTATCCAAAACGACCCCTATAATTTTCGAAATATTTGTAGTAATAAATATTTGTGTGTAAATGGGTGAAGCGTTGCATTGCCAAAACGTATTTCGAAATTGTGTCCAACTTCCTTTGTCGAGATGAAATGAGAACAAGGTCATATTTGGTTGGGTTAATTTTAAGAGTGTTTTCAACAAGCCATCGCTGGGCTTTGCTCAGCGTTAATTCGATGTCTCGTTGTAGCTCTCCCTGTTGGTTGGGGAGGTCAAAGTGGATAAATTACACGTCGTCAGCATATTACACCGTCTTGGTGTCACATAAAAACGATGTCAAGTCATTAGTAAAAAGTAAATATAACACTGGTCCCAGAATTGAGCCTTGGACCACGCCGCAAGTCATGGAGACGGTCGTGGAACCTCCGCGCTGTGTGCAATTTTTCACATTGTGTGCAATCATCCACATTGTGTGTAATGTTTGACCTCGGGTCATCTCAGATCAGGTCACGTGATTCCACCTCCAAAACGTTTGCGGTCGTGCCACAGCCACAGTTTTAGGCTGAGTGGCTTCTATATTACGAGATTTAACTAGGCCATAAGTACCTACAAATCGTTTATCTCAGATATTTATATCGGTGACCTAAGGTCAGGTAGAACACGTGACTTCCCCAATACAAGTAAATGATACAAATTGAAAATGCTTCTTATTCAACTGATACACATTATATCATACCAAATATTTCAAAATCATGTTATTATAGGTCATTCTTGAAGACCCAGGCACAATTTTAATCAGTGAGTCATTCAAATTCATCTGACGTCATCCGAGGTCACCAACCAGTTTTTGCCAACAACTTTTGATTCAATACAGATACAGACGTTAAACGGACACCATTGTGTTTATCTCGTCGGCGCTTAAAAAATGCGCCGTGGCCATATGACCCTCGGATAACCTCGGATGACTCTGCTGAACTGAGCAGACTGGTTATTGATTCACCTCTGATTAAATCGATTGGAATCGTTCAATCCAAATCTCTTGAATCAAAGAAGAATCGATTCACCACCGGATTTTGTGATTCATGAATCATGATTGAATCAAAACCCGGATAGAAACAAGGCTGATTGAATCAAACAGACTGTGTAATGCTATTTCAATGGTGAGTCAAACGTGATTTGATCCCCCCCAAAAAATGATTGTTTGAATCGGAAAGAATCATTTCTCAAAATGGATATCAATGAATTAAACGGTGACTGAATCATTCATATTCCAAAATGAATCGTGATTGAATCCTTCCAAAAAAGGTTAATCAATAACCAGTCTGGAACTGAGGCAAAAATTCCTTTGACTTAAACCAATTGTAAAATAGTACGATTCGAAGCGCTTTGAGGAGGTAAACACGATAACGTTAAATTTATTGTTCTATCGCGCTTGGATAGGATGTTATTAACTACAAACTTGTTGCCAAAACAGTCTGTATGACCTTTTATAGCCTCTGGATTCAGTAGCCTAAACTCTGAGACCTGACCTGAGCTAAAATTTTAGAACACCAATGGTGGTAGCATTTTTAAAGAGCTTTCGGTTGTTTTTTCCGTTTTTTGTTGTCTTACCTATAATAGTTCCCGATATATTTTTGGGTTTCTGGGGCAAAATCCCAAAATTGTAAAATGTGACCTTTGATGATCTCTGGGGGCCTCAATACTGACCTGAGACAAAAAAGTGACTGAAGTGGTTTCGACATGATTTTTTCACAAACTATCGAACAGTATTTTTCATTCCGTTTCTCCCAATAAGAGCCGAGTTAGAAGGGGGCGTTCGGACGCCCCCGGCATGGCGTGGATTTATAGTGTAGATGATGCAACACTCCCACTGGAACACCTCGCTCCGTTGCACGTCCTTTTCAGATCCGTTTGCGACATCCAAAATATTCTTCGAATCAGAGTGGCAAAATATGCCATAGCATTCTAGCTTGTTCAGTAGCATATTACGGTTCCTGCAATCAAAGACCTTGGACAGGTCCACCGGGCACTCGTGACACGGTCTTCGTCCATGTTGCGGCTGAAGTTACTGACTACGTCCAGCAGTGTCTATGATGTAATGATATTGGCGATGAGTATATACGTAGGTATTGCGATCCGGCCAAGATGTGGAAAGACGCCATTTAGTTCAGGACTTCGATGACTGCCACCTTCTCTCTCAGTCTGCACGCACATTCCTCTGAAAAGATAAACTGGCCTTTAATAACTTCTTGAACTGTATAACTGATATAACATGACATCTTAATGACTTTTGGAGATGCTTTTATCTAGATTCTGCAGAATCTTGATTCTTGATGAAGGATTGAAAGAAATATGAAAGATTCTTGTCCAAGGACAATACTAGAATGGCCAATGATAAAATGAACATCATAGTAAGCTGGCGGTGAAATAAAAATAGAACAACTGATTTTGCAGCAGATCAGCAACAATATTTCACGTGCTGCGCAATATTCCACACTGTATATTGGAAGAAAGTCACTGGTCACTTATTGGAAAATATATGAAAAAAACATTGAATGACGTACATGGTACATGGAATGACGTACATGGTACACGGCATATGGTAAAAATCATACCGCACTCGGCCAGCATAATTTTTTAAGACCTCTGTGCTTCCTTTATTATTTTACCTCGGCCTTCGGCCTCGTTCAAAAATCAAGAAAGCACCTCCGTCTTGAAAATGTATTTACACCGACCTCATGCAGTATTATATATTACTGGTATCCGTAAGGGTCGCCAAAACCTTCCGTTGCCCTTTTCATGCAAGAAAGCGTCCTAGGTGAAGCCAGAATAATAATAGCTGTGAGATTATTAACGTTAAATGGAAGCGGGTCATAAACTTAGTCACTGCTTAAGCCTTTAGGCACGGGCTCCATGTGTCGATTTATGTAGTAGCCACGGATTTAATACGCGGCAGCTCCTGAATACCCTCTTAACGTGGAGGATTAGAAGATCAGATTGGCAGAAAGAGGAATTTATTCATGCTCGGGCGGGTTGACGTCGATCATAAACGAAGCACTTAGCTTAAGAGCCGAGTCAACCCCAGCTTTAAAATCGCTGACACCGTTTACCACGGTGCGCAGTTGCTAGAAAATGCGAGACGTCAATGGTTTTACGAATTGCGTTTCCACCTGGTGCAACAAGATATAAATTTCGTGGTAACTGCTCGCTTTGATTTACGACTTGAGATACGCTGACTCGCCAACGTGCAATAACTGAACTGGCGGAAAGCGTCCGTGGGCTCTGATGCATCAACTGTGGGTTTGCAACTGTGATGTGCCTAACTTCCATGAGGTAGGGTGTACCAAGAAAACCACAACTGTTGAAAAGTATTGGTGCTCAGGGATAATGTGGTTCTCCAGGACATGGCGAGTTGAACGGTGCCATTTGTATCCATATTGGAGTTGGTCTACGGGTTCCTCAAAAGGCTTAAAGTTTGGGGTGTATTAACCCATTACGGCAATGAGGGATCACAATCTGCATGGCGGTGGACAGTTGCGTCTTTTAGGAGGCATAAATTGACCTTTTCGCTGATGCTTAACCCGAATATGCCCCCCTCCCCTAATTTTTTTTATCTCTCAAAATTGTCAACACCAACAAAAAAAAGTTTTTTTGGGCATTTATATATCATAAATGGATTGCTGACAAAATGCTGGTCCCGGTAGATTACTTTGTAATCCAAATATCGAACACGAAACGTTGGCTAAAATGGAACAGAAATGTGTGGCCAAAAGCTTGGCTCAAGCTTATTTTCAAGGTATTGGGCACATTTTGGTTCCATTTTTAGCCAACATTTCGTGTTCGATATTTTGATCAAAAAGTAATCTATCGGGACCAGAATTTTGTCAGCAATCCATTTATGATAAATGAAAATGAAAACAAACTTCTTTTTTATTTGGGGGAATATTAGGGTTAAACATCAGCGAAAAAGTCAATTTATGCCTCCTATAACAAACGCAACTGTCCACCGGAGAACCATGCAGATAGTGATCCCTCAGTGCCGGAGAACCATGCAGATAGTGATCCCTCAGTGCCGGAGAACCATGCAGATAGTGATCCCTCAGTGCCGGAGAACCATGCAGATAGTGATCCCTCAGTGCCGGAGAACAAAGCAGATAGTGATCCCTCAGTGCCGGAGAACCATGCAGATAGTGATCCCTCAGTGCCGGAGAACCATACAGATAGTGATCCCTCAGTGCCGGAGAACCATGCAGATAGTGATCCCTCAGTGCCGGAGAACCATACAGATAGTGATCCCTCAGTGCCGGAGAACCATGCAGATAGTGATCCCTCAGTGCCGGAGAACCATGCAGATAGTGATCCCTCAGTGCCGAAGAACCATGCAGATAGTGATCCCTCAGTGCCGGAGAACCATGCAGATAGTGATCCCTCAGTGCCGAAGAACCATGCAGATAGTGATCCCTCAGTGCCGGAGAACCATACAGATAGTGATCCCTCAGTGCCGGAGAACCATGCAGATAGTGATCCTTCAGTGCCGGAGAACCATGCAGATAGTGATCCCTCAGTGCCGGAGAGCCATGCAGATAGTGATCCCTCAGTGCCGAAATGGGTTAATACGCCCCAAACTTTAAGCTTTTTGAGAAACCCCTAGACCAACTCCCATATGGATAAAAGGGGCACCGTTCAACTCGCCAGGTCTCGAAGAACCAAATTATCCTTGAGCACCAATGCTTTTCAACAATTGTGTTTTTTGTGCACCCTAGAGGAGTAACAGTTCCAACTTCCATGAGGAGTTACATGAAACGATTACATACATTTTTACGAACGTTATTCACTGTACATCTTTGAGGACTCATGATTTCTTAGCTATGGCGCTATGACTTAAATGTCTTGTGTCTAGAAAAACAGATGCACCCCATATCAGTTAATTTTTTTTCAAAATTAAACATTTGTCGAAATTCGTGCCCAACTTCACACCTTCTCGGCTCATCCAATTGTACAGTGAGTCCGCGTGAAAAGTGTATTTAGATTTTCATCAATAACTTTTGTATATAACATCACACAGTAATTATTTGTATATCCTTGTATTGACACAAAATGGCAAAACATGATCTCTATGACGGTGGCAGGTAAAACATTCTGCTGTCCCGCTACAGCGTCTAAATCAGATTCTCCATATGAGCCCCTTTGTATCGAATCACCGCAGTCAGACGGAACTGTGGCATGTGCGTGATGGGGTGTTGACCATGCATGAAGGGAGGCTAGCCAAGCCGTCACTTTCTGGCAATGAACTGGAGAACACTTCATCTGGGTGGCTAGAAACCCAGTATACTTCATTGCGAGAGTTAACGCGCCCATTGATCCAAAGTGGGCTTCGTTGGCAAACCGAAGATTAGCAAACGCGGTTTGGTGACACTCGAGCCCATATGCCATATCCACCCGCCTCTCCTCGTCTGATTGTAGGAGTGTCTGATGGATCTGTATCCGGCAGGGATGCAAGTGTAGACCCTTTTTTAGAATGGTGTGCGGCGAAGTCCTCCGGAGCAGTGTTCGCCACGGTCCCACTAACCCCCAGCCCAGCCCGGCCCAGGCCCATGCACACCAAGCCCAGGCCCCGATCAGGCCAAGTAAAATTAATAATATTGAGGCCCAAATATTCCGGCCCATTCAGATTAAGTTTATCATTATTTTCACAACATTTACACTCATTATCCTAACATATTAACTTGTATTATACTATAAATGTGAAAAGAAAGCACAAGCAAGTGTATCATGATGATAGTGGCTTATGACCATGGATGTCATTTTCTATAGGCCTGGTAGGGCCAGGATCCTACCAAATTCAGGGCTGCGGAGTCGACATAATTTTAGCAACTCCAACTCCGACTCCGACTCCAGCGTGAACAATTTTTTTTTGACTCCGACTCTGACTCCGACTCCGACTCCGACTCCGACTCCGACTCCGACTCCGACTCCGACTCCGACTCCGACTTCGACTCCGACTCCAACTCCGACTCAGGCCTATATCTGTTCTCCAGCAATGCCATCTATTTTTTCCAGTTCGTTTTTATTCTTAACAGTATGGAGAACAATGCTACGCCGCCCGAGCACGGACGCGGCGTGCCGGCCGCGCGTCCAGCCCAGTCGCGCTCGCCTGCAGGCGGCGGAATAAAATGAAGATAAGAACATGAGACCGGCACCACTGTGTATGTCTCGTCGAGACGCGCCCAACGTTACGTAGCACGAAATACCTAGTTCACCACATGACCTTAAATTACCTTGACCTGAGGTCAAATTTTGAATTTGACTTAGGTAACCTGGTCACCATGGTATGACTCGAATCTCCTTGACGAAACGAGCTCGATGATATTAAAATGGGCGCCGTTTGACGTAAGAGTCGGTGCGTCCAAAGCCCCAATCGTCATCAGATGACGTACAAATTATTACCCTATCTTCATCAGGCGGACATCTACCGCTAGTTGAGTAAACTTCCACTCCATTCATTTTCCACTCATTTTTTTCTCGAAAGGGATGTAAAGTAAATGTCCCTAGGCCGACGATTATTCTACCGACCAAAGTAATCGCCAATTGACAAAAAGTCGACTCCGACTCCGGGCCGGAGTCGGAGTCGGAGTCGATCAGATTTTAGCGACTCCGACTCCGACTCCGACTCCGGCCAAAACTACCGACTCCGACCGACTCCGACTCCGACTTCGACTCCGACTCCGCAGCTCTGCTACCAACAATGCCACATTTTAACATTAGGCCTATGACGTTGCATGGTAAGAATGACCTTAAAATATATAAAGCCAATTAGTGGGGACAAATCCAAGTGCACGTGTACTTTAACATGGGACCATATTAGAAATGGGTGAAAATTACTAGGGGCAATGTCCCTAGTGTGCCCAGTGGTGGCGACGCGCATGAGGACGCCCCTGCTTATGGCGCACCTGTGGTCATTTAGCGCCCAGTGGCGAGCATGCCAAAATCAAGGACAGAAGATTTAATCCATGCCATGTAAGCCACCCACTGGTAGTCGGTACATATGGATTTAATTTGCAGCATGTACCGTGAAAATACTCTGGGCCAAACAGTGGAAGGAACTAAACTAAACAATGAGGTTAAATACGTATGTAACACAAGACAAAGGTGCTTTGGCACCAAAAAAACTTGATAATTAAACAAAGAAACGAGACATATGTAATCAGAGCAAATTATAGTTAATACTTAATGATTCCCGCGTTCAAGTTGAGTTGGATTTAATGGGTATCGAACAAACCTTGGTGATTGAGTCAGGGATATTCCCCCACATAAAATATTTACCTTCTTAACGTATCACATTGAGTCACGATACCAACATTTACACAATGGCAAAGAACCGGCCAGCTATTGTTCCCTTCAGGCTTCAACGCATTGCCTTCAACCCAAGGCCATAAATATAAGGTAGAACCGTCCCGCTGCGCAGGTGTCTGTTATGACGTCACCGACGGCACACATATCCGGCATAGCAACGCAAGCTAAATATATGAAACACTACTTCGCAAGTGACATACATGTAAAGTACATCATCAATAATGTATGTTAGACAGCATCTAGTCTCATATTAATGACAAGGAAACTCACAGGGATCCAAAAAGTAATGCCGCCCTGACGTCACCGGAGGCATTTATTGATCAGCTTATAGGCATTGGGATGACAACGGCCTGCCTTCAACCAACAAACGTTGTGATGGCGCGTGTAGTTTCTTGTCCCAGCGTCCAGCATGCGTTTCACAAAGTGCGGCGAAGTCGACGCATTGAACTTAAAATCATAGAAATCAATATTTGTCGTTTTGATGATGTAATTGCATAAGAAAGGATATATATTGTAGTATGTTACAAATAACATGTGTTAATGTATCACTTTTGGGCTTCAATTTTATAAACAATTGGAAATTTAGCAAATTAACAGCCATTTTAATTTGTTGAAGTAAAAAGCTATATTTAAGGATGACGTAATGTATTCAACGAGTCCCGAGCCGCGCTTTTTTTTGGTAGACAAAGAAGTGCCACATCTAGCGATAACTGGACGATGCCCACACCGAATTCCAAAGCAATATAAAATATGTGGCACTTCTATGTCTACCAAAAAAATACGCGACCGACCCCCAATGCAAATGACGGTACTGCGCAGTGCGTACTGCGCAGATATATCATCTATGCGACAAATGATTGTTCATTGTTAACTAATGACGTAGCCAGTGCCCAGTAGCTAAAATATCAAAGAGAGAGTGTTAATCATAATATGCTAAATACAATACTTTTTACATTTATGTACGCGAAATGCAACGTAAAAATGCAAGCTTTTAGCCATAAATGCTACAAATATCAATTGGTGTCAGTTTGGAAATTGCATACGTCGTAGAAATAATGTTAGTTTTAAAATTGAAAGCATGTAACAATTGAGATAGCTAACTGTGTGAGCTAACTGTTAACCTGTTGAGTGTTGTGGCCTGTGGGGTGTTGATTCGACAAAACGGATCAAAATATGGATTGAAGATGTTCTAACTGGGTAAAATTTAATCTTGCATGTCTGTCAGTGACACTTAAAACACTTGAAGTCCCATAAACTGTTTGTAGGGGTTTGAACTTTGAATTTCCTGTGAATGCCTAATGCATATACTTGCGAAATGATGATGCCTCTCATGCACAATGGGGTTTGATGATATTGGTTAGTTAATGCTTTATTTGTTAAAGGGATTTAAGATTATCATTTTCAGCATTGCAGGTGCTGGTAGTTTCTGTCATCATTTCAGGTTGTTTTCTATAGGCCTGGTAGGGCCAGGGCCCTACCAATGTCACATTTTAAGATTAGGCCTATGCTGTTGCATGGTAAGAATGACCTTCAAATCTATAAAGTTAGCATTGGGGCGCTACAAATCATTTTCCGGACACGACCCCCCCCCCTGTTCAGGTGTTCATGACGTACATGATGACTGCGTATTCGTGGGTATCTTTATACTTTGTAGTAATACTGCATATAACTCTGATAGTACTGTAATCATTGATTTGAGTGTTGATACACTATGTAATCAATATGTATTATGGTGAGCTCAATATCACTCACCTGTGTGTTGCTATGGAAGTGAAGTGAACTGCTGGTTAAAATATGTTTAGCTCTGACCAGAGCTTGTGCGGCACGCGCATTACTTCAAAATTATCAGGCCCAGGCCCGTACAGAGCCCTGTGATTTCCTTAACCCGCGCACTGCAGGGGGTTTGCGCTGAACACGAACTGCAGGGAGTTGATTTCCGCCCCCCGTGAGATCTCGAAAAGTGCGCTACTTAGCGACAAGCCAAAACCGGGCGTTTGATAGCTTGATACAAGTTATATCGAAAGTATTTCAGTATTTTTGTTAGATCAGGTCAAAATTGAGGTCACCAGAGGTCACCAAAGGTCAAATTTCCAGTTTTTCCGGTTTAGGACTTCGCTCCAGAAATTCCCATATATCCCGGGAACTATGATAGCTGGAAACAAACGGGAAAAAGTGATCACCAGCCATTGAAATTTTCAATTGACCACGTTTCCTCTTATTTGATCTGGGGTCAATATTTGAGACTCCAGAGGTAAAAAAGGGAACAAATGCTGTTTTTTTCTTCTTCAAAACCGTTGTTCTCTAATAACTTTTAACTTAATAAAGATAATGGAAAACTGTTTACGCAATTGTGTTTTTTTTTTCAAGGCGCTTCGAATTATATACATGGTAACCTTGTTAAGTCAACTTAAAAATTTGACCACATGACACGTGACCTTGACCTGAGGTCTAGACACAAGTAGGTTATGTTGCATATAGAGAGACGTATCTCGACGAGACAAACACATTTATGTCGGTTTTACTTCTCTATCTGCATTATGTCGCGAGTTATTGACAAACAAGTGATGGTGAACTCGAATGACCTCAAATGACCCCATAGGGGTCACTGAACAAAACTTACACTTGGATCATCAAGAACGTCTTATAATAACATGATCCAGAAGTAATTGGACTAATATCATGCATATCCTTGAAATAGGAAGCATTTTAATATTTCCCCATTGACTTATTATGGGGAGGTCACGAAATTTACCTGACCTTAGGTCACCGATATCAAAATTCCGAGATAATCGAATTGTAAGTACGTATGTCCTCATGACACCCTGTAAGTTTCAAATAATCGGTGAAAAACTCTGGCTTTAGCACAACTGCAAACGTTTTTGGAGATGGGGTCACTTGACCTGGTCTGGTGACCTGACCTGAGATGGCCCGAGGTCACTTTTCTTTTGCAAAGTGTGCGCAATTGATTTCCAAACAGGTGTGTCAAAACCCGGCGGCGCTGCGCGCCGCCGTTTATTCGCAATCTGAGACAAATCTGAGGAAGGGGAATCAACCCCCTGCAGTGCACGAGTTAAAGTTGAGGCCCAGCCCAGGCCCAGCCCATGACCCGTAGGGCCAGCCCGTCCCATGATGATTTCTGCTCCGGAGGCCAAGACTGACTCCAACGCCGCACAGATCTCTTCGGGCTCATGGAGGGCAGAATCTGCCGGCCTACGAATGGCGTTCTTTGTCCTCACGCAACGTCTGCTGCCGCCCTGTTTCCTGAAAAATGGGCTTCTTTGCTAACCTTCTTCACCTACTTTAACACAACTCATGGCGGGCGCCAAATCAGCCCCGACGATGGTCCTAATCGACCATTTTTAGAAAGAGTCACCGAGTATAACGTAGGGTTTCGTTAACATATATGCCGCTACGGAGAACGCCTTCTGCACATCAGTCCACATCTTCATCAGTCTTCATCAGTCCACATCTTCATGTAGTTCCCAGTCTCCCAGTCCACATCTTCATGTAGCTGTATGGCTTTCTGGCGTGCCATGTTGCATCAGTCCACGTCTTCATGTAGTTGTTGTATGGCTTTCTGGCGTGCCATGTTGCATCAGTCCACATCTTCATATAGTTGTTGTATGGCTTTCTGGCGTGCCATGTTGTTTCTCTTCAGCACGTGAAGTTTCAAACATATAGCTCGTGCGGTTAAAAATCGCGAGCTTATAACATGAATACACTTTTGGCGCGGACACCCGGATATCCGGCTTGGCGGATATCCCGTAATGCTAATGGTACCAACTGCAACTGCATTTTCAACTCATGCTCTCACATTCTCATGATCTTCAGCGCTCCATTGTCACGAAAACAGTTATTTTCAGTCAAACATAATCATGATATTTTTCATCTACAGTGCCAATATTTAACAAACGATGCTTCCACATTTATTCAACCTAATAGAACACCAAAGCTCAGCTGAAAATAGTTTTCCACGCAGCTCAGATTTAGGTACATCCTCTTTGACAAGAAGGAAAACGGAGTACGTTTTAAACTTCAACTTCGCTCGTTTATTCCCTGGCCGCCATTCAGCACAAAGGCATGAATATTCTGATCCGGGCTGCATCTGACTGCAGTAGCTTTTTAGCCGCCAGCATTTCGCTGATAAGACCCCATATCATAGCCCATGCGGCGTCTCCGACCACCGCCCCATGCTCACTAGTTGCTCCTGACCGCCTACCCCGCCTGCCCCGCCTCGCCCCGCCCCGCCCCGCCCCGCCCCGCCACGCCTCGCCACGCCTCGCCCGCCCGGTCGGTGCTCCGCCGTAAAATCTCAGCACTCTGTCGTCGCCGCCGTCGCCGCCGTCGCTACCGTAGCCGGCGCTGCACGTTCCTAGTCCGTCGGCGTCTCGCGCGACCAGCGACGACGCGCCGCGGTCGCCAGGCGAATGGATGCGCGACGTGACCTGACCGCCGAGTGACGCCTAATTCGATGGCGAGTCGGCAGCCCAGGACGGCGATACTTCGCCCGACGGCCACATAGAACCGGCGGCAGTGGGTCTGACGGACGGACCATCTGACCAGGAGTCTGACAGACCTTCTGGACCTTCTGACAGACCTTCTGACAGACCTTCTGACATACCTTATGACGGACCTTCTGACGGACCTTCTGGCAGACCTGACGGACCTTCTGACGGACCTTCTGACAGACCTTCTAACAGACCTTCTGACAGACCTTCTGACAGACCTTCTGACAGACCTTCTGGCAGACCTGACGGACCTTCTGACATACCTTCTGACAGACCTTCTGACAGACCTTCTGACAGACCTTCTGACAGACCTTCTGACAGACCTTCTGACAGACCTGCTGACGGACCTTCTGACGGATCTTCTGACAGACCTTCTGACATACATTCTGACAGACCTTCTGATAGACCTTCTGACGGACCTTCTGACGGACCTTTTGGCAGACCTGACAGACTTTCTGACGGAACTTCTGACAGACCTTCTGACAGACCTTCTGTTAGACCTTCTGACAGACCTGACGGACCTTCTGATGGACCTTCTGACAGACCTTCTGATAGACCTCCTGTTAGACCTTCTGACAGACCTTCTGACAGACCTTCTGACATACCTTATGACAGACCTTCTGACAGACCTTATGACAGACCTTCTGACAGACCTTCTGACATACCTTCTGACAGACCTCCTGACAGACCTTCTGACAGACCTTCTGACAGACCTTCTGACAGACCTTCTGACAGACCTTCTGACAGACCTTCTGGCATACCTTCTGACAGACCTTCTGACAGACCTTCTGACAAACCTTCTGACAGACCTTCTGACAGACCTTCTGACAGACCTTCTGACAGACCTTCTGACAGACCTTCTGACAGACCTTCTGGCATACCTTCTGACAGACCTGTTAAACCTTCTGACAGACCTTTTGACAGACCTGTTAGATCTTCTGACAGACCTTCTGACGGACCTTCTGACGAACTGTTTGACCGTCTGCCCGTCCTTCTGTCTGACCAAATCGACCGAAAACCGGCAGCCTGACCGTTCGACAGACCGTCCGCTTGACAGAGAGGCAGTCCAACCTCTCGACTCAGCCAGACCGGCCGACCGAATATCGCCCAACCGACCGACCGAATATCGCCCAACCGACCGACCGAATATCGCCCAACCGACCGACCGAATATCGCCCAACCGACCGACCGAATATCGCCCAACCGACCGTCCGTCCGACCAAACCAATCAAATACCGACCGTTTGACCGTCCGACCCCCCCCCCCCCCCCCCCCAGACCGACGGCCGTGGTATCTCGGGAGGGTTGGCTGTATTGTGCCGGTGTGCTGCCGGTGTCTTTACTCGTGGCACTCTCTAGCTGCGTGTGATCAGCGTGTGATCACACCAGTCGGTGTTGGCGGCGATTGGCGTGTCGGCTGGTTAGGTTAGGTGTCTACGGCCGTGTGCGTAGACACGTGCTCTGAGTACCGTGTGGTGGCGCACCCCCCACTCAGACACCGGCCTACTCCACGTCCGCCGCCGGCCGGCCCTGCAGGCTCGGTCGCGTCTGACTTCTGGCTGAACTTCAGCCTGGGTCATTAGGGTCCTGGTGCTGGTCCTGGTGCAAAGTCCTGGGTCATTAGGAGGTCATGAGGTCATGGCAATGCCGGATGTCATCCAAATTGCAAATGCGTAGAAATTGAATTTAATCGAGCTAGAGTCGTGAATGAGCATATCATTATGCAAAATGGATGTCAAAATTGACATCAGCGTCACAAAATGTCCTAGAAACTACCAGATTCCAAAAAGGTCATTTCAGGTCATCGAAAGTCAGTGACCTCGGTTGACCTGTGAAAGTGCATGACCCCAGTGAAACATATAATAATGTCAAATGGATGACACATTTGAAATCAGCGTCACAAAATGTCCTAGAAAATGCCAGAGCCCAAAAAGTCATATCAGGTCATCGGAGGTCACTGACCTCGGTTGACCTCTGAAAAAGTCAACCGAGGTAAAGGTTAAAATTTTCAGAGTATGTGTCAAATTGTCCAAAAGTAGGGTTACTGAAAGTTTCATCGCAATCAGTTGATAAATACGCTAGTTATTTCCGAAAAGCCACTGGTCCACCCCCGCCTCCACGCTAGTTATTTCCAGGTTGAAATGCGCGGCGAAAAAGATGATGTTGTGGTCATGCTGCCAGACCCTCCCCCCCCCCCCCCCCACACACACACACACACACACGCACGCACGCACGCACGCACGCACGCACGCACGCACGCACGCACGCACGCACGCACCCGCCGGCACGCCGGCATACCGGCACAACGGCACACAGACGAGTTTTTTTTGGGGGGGGGGGGGGAGAGGGGAGGGGAGGGGTTCTCGCCCATCCCGTAGTCCGGCCTATAGCCATATGCCGCCGCCGGTGGGGAGGGGAACCACCCACCTCCGGGGCAGGGAACCGAATGACTTGCGCCGGTAACCAGACTCGAACTGGCTACTGGCGCAAGTCATTCTGTTCCCCGCCCCGGGGGGGGGGGGGGGGGGGTGGTTGTGGGTGGGCGCGGGCGCGGGCACAGACGAGCCCGCGCCCGCGCCCGCGCACATTTGAAAATCCACGACGACGACCTTGAGTGTCGATAACCCCAAATAAGCGATGTGAGTAGGCACACTCCCTTTAAAGTTTACTTTATTTTCTTCGATCGGTTAGTTTGTTAACATTGCAGGATAGGTGCATCGCAAAAATAATCAGCACAAAATTAAAATGAAAACAGCGTGCATGTATTGGCGGTCGACCCTTTACCACTGATGTTTTTCTCGAATGTATCCCAAAAACGAATTCATGCCATTGTCGACCCCTTGAAAATGAAGCGCCCTGTTTAACCCACGCACTGCAGGGGATGTGGGGGATGATTTCCACCCCCCCCCCCCCCCCCCCCTCCTGAGATCTCGAAAACTACAATACGTAGAGAGAAGCGGAAAACAATATTTAATAGCTTGATACATGGGCTATCGAAAGTATTGAGTATTGTTTTAGGTCAGGTCAAAATTGAGGTCACCAGAGGTCATCGAAGGTCACATTTTCCAGTTTTGTTCTGTTTTAGGACATCGCTCCAGAAATTCCCATATATCTCAGAAACTATGCTAGTTGGAAACAAACGAAAAAAGAAAACGCCAGCCAGTGAAATTTTAAATCAGTTAAGTGTCCTCAAATTTGATCTGAGGTCAACATTTGAGGCCCAAGAGGTCAAAAAAGAAAAAAATCCGTTTTTTTGCTAAATTGTTTTTCGCTATTTACTTTTTACTTAATATAGATAAAGGAAAAACTGTTTACGTCATTGTGTTTATCTTGTCCAGGCGCTTCAAATGATATATATGGTGACTTTGTTAAGTTAACAAACAAAATTGACTTCAGGTCAAGGTCAAGTGGTGACCTAAGTAGGGCATGTTGCATATTGAAAGACGTTTCTCGACGAGACAAACACATTGATGTCTGTTTTACTTCTCTATCTTCATTATGTTGGGAGTTATTGACAAAAAAGTGATGGTGACCTCGCATGACCTCAAATGACCCAATAGGGGTCACTGAACAAAACTTACACTTGGATCATCAAGAATATCCTATAATAACATGATCCAGAAGTAATTGGACTAATATCATGCATATCCTTGACATAGGAAGCATTTGTATATTTCCCCATCGACTTATTATGGGGAGGTTACGAAATTGACCTGACCTTAGGTCACAGATGTCAAAATTCCGAGATAAATGAAATGTTAGTACTTATGTGCTCATGACATCCTGTACGTTTCAAACTGATCGGTCAAAAGCCCTGGCTTTGGCACAACTGCAAACATTTTTTGGAGGTGGGGTCACTTGACCTGGTCTGAGATGACCCGAAGTTATTTTTTCCTTCAAAGTGTGCGCAATTGATGTCCTAACAGGTATGCGAAAACCCGGCGGCGCTGCGTGCCGACGTTTTTCGCTATCTTTGAAAAACCTGAGGGGGCGGAAATCAACCCCCTGCAGGGCGCGGGTTAAGTGTTTACGAGCATAGGGCATGTATGTTCACACTCAGCTCCTTCGAAAGGTATATCATACCGTACTAGCCGAAACAACTTGTTGAAACAATCACCTCATGGCATATATCTCATGTCCTATTTGATGGACGGACCGTTTATGAGTCCCCAGTCTGAGCGCTAGCTGTAAACACAGCCTGGCCGCCCGTCGCCGACCCACTTAGCCGGCGCCAACCCACTTTCGTAATAGCTCAAAAACTAATAGCGCTATCAACGTAAAACTTCGGGTACCTTCTTCTACATCGATTGTACGGCTTCTGTGCAAAAATTAAGCTATTTCGTTGATTTTTTATCTCGGTATATAGCGAATTTAGCGACGTCACTACACACGAGTTTGACACAAAAATCAGCTAAACTTTAACAGACTGAGCACATTTCATATTTTGAGTAAAATGCAATAAAAACGTCAAAAGACAGCAAATGACAAGGGCCACAACATAGATATCTCGCATTTTTTAACAGTTTGGGTTTTGATCCCAAAAAAATAAACAAATGTTTGTTGTTTAATGCCCACATCAAATTTTTCAAAAATATTATAAAAACGGAACATATGTCAGAGAACTACGTATGAACTACTACCATACCAAATGTAATCAAGATATCACTATTTTTGACTGACTTATGGCATCTAAGGTATGGGCAACTCATGACGTCATATTTTGAAATTGCGTTTTTTGGCTTTAATTGACAAGATACAGACAAATAAATGCCGGCAATGCATTTCTAAGACAACACTGGTCTAGAAACATGTTTTTTATTAATATTTATCCATTTCAAATTTGTACCTTATGTGGCCAGACCTTGACCTGAACTTGACACTAGCTTCACGTAAATGAAGTCAGGTGGTAAAATGACTTTCACTATCAAATTCAACGTGGAAAATAACCCATAAAACATGTGTTGCATGACTTTCGTAGATATTTTGCGCATAGTGACCTTTTGTGACCTGACCTTGACCTTGAACTTTGCTAACAATCTCATTTTAGCTCATGCAGGATGTGTATCACACCTTTGAGAGCATTTTGGGTGAACATAGTCACAATCGAAGGCTTTGGATGAAAGGTATGGCCCATACACTCACATACGTCGTTGTTTACCTTTGACCTGACCGTGACCGACATGTGACCTCAATTTGGCAGTTTGAGTATGCTTTAGATTTGGCTCATTGACAGCTTTCGAATGTTGCCTTGCGCGTCTCGCTGCGATAATTGGTTCGGAAGATGACCAGAGGGCGTTTAACGCCTCCCCCTCAGTCAATGGAGTTCGGCTGAGACCACAGTAAGGCACATGATTAACGCCTCCCCCTCAGTCAATGGAGTTCGGCTGAGACCACAGTAAGGCACATGATTAACGCCTCCCCCTCAGTCAATGGAGTTCGGCTGAGACCACAGTAAGGCACATGATTAACGCCTCCCCCTCAGTCAATGGAGTTCGGCTGAGACCACAGTAAGGCACATGATTAACGCCTCCCCCTCAGTCAATGGAGTTCGGCTGAGACCACAGTAAGGCACATGATTAACGCCTCCCCCTCAGTCAATGGAGTTCGGCTGAGACCACAGTAAGGCACATGATTAACGCCTCCCCCTCAGTCAATGGAGTTCGGCTGAGACCACAGTAAGGCACATGATTAACGCCTCCCCCTCAGTCAATGGAGTTCGGCTGAGACCACAGTAAGGCACATGATTAACGCCTCCCCCTCAGTCAATGGAGTTCGGCTGAGACCACAGTAAGGCACATGATTAACGCCTCCCCCTCAGTCAATGGAGTTCGGCTGAGACCACAGTAAGGCACATGATTAACGCCTCCCCCTCAGTCAATGGAGTTCGGCTGAGACCACAGTAAGGCACATGATTAACGCCTCCCCCTCAGTCAATGGAGTTCGGCTGAGACCACAGTAAGGCACATGAGGTCGGACCTAAATAAGCCAAACATAAAGTATAATCTTATTTTTCCTAAATATTTAATATTTTCAGTGGGGTTATAAGAAACGAAATATTTAATACACAAAACAATATTCCGAACAGTTAAAACG
Organism: Chirona hameri; assembly: GCA_036785665.1. Taxonomy (NCBI): domain Eukaryota; kingdom Metazoa; phylum Arthropoda; class Thecostraca; order Balanomorpha; family Balanidae; genus Chirona; species Chirona hameri. The sequence continues at coordinate 23,260 of JAXIVJ010009273.1, forward strand.
AGACTCATATTCATGTTATTTCAAGTAGCTCACCCCACCTCAGACAACCTGCACAGATCACAAACCTTAGCAAACATTCCGCAGGGTCGTGTGGCAAGTCGTACTGCTGATCTGTCTGAGCTGGTGGTGGGATCGAGTAGGAGGCAAACTGGCAAACGACAGGCCACAAAGTAAAATTGTCATGATTTGTGTGCTTTGACTCTGTATGTTTGAGTTTTGGGCTGGCTGAGTCACTTACACACAGGTGTTATATTCTTCTTTGTACAGTACTTAAACTCTATTAATTGTTTTATTTTTTACATGACAATTTATATCATTATCTGCATCTCATAATCCTTGATCTCACTATTTGTCTGTGTCCAATTTATAGGTGCATCATCAGCTTTATTTAATTATAGTTACACTTTATAATGTACTTGAGTTTGTTTTTTCTCTTGTCATAATCCATTATTTCACTATTTATTTTTGACCAATATCCTGTATATTGCTTCCCCAAACATGTAAAACCATGCTTATCCTTGTGGAATGATGTAATAGCTTTTGCAGTATGTCTTACAACAAATGATTTACAATGATTATGATTTGCATATGACAGTAGGTACCTCACTATAAAATAGGTGAATCCTTTCAGGTTAAGTGCATCTTAATATCAGCATATTGTCTGTTATGCATTCAAGGATAATAAAAATTAATAGGCTTTTTCAATCATAATTTATTGTGTACCTGTTTGGATTGCTGTTCTGAGTGTCTTGCGTGGGTGATGCATTGTTCTAGAGTGACTGCCAGACATTGTTCTGACACAAGCTTGCAATGGTATTGGATAAATGGATGAATGTTATTTGTCAAAAGGCAATATGTGCAAGGCATGGCAGTGTATATGAGTGCTTCATGCACATAGCTGGACAGAAGGGCTATTTTGACATGGTTGTATAATGTATATTGTATGTGTATATGATGAATGAGTACCTCTGGTACCTAGCCTGGCAGAAAGGCTATTTTAACATGGTTTCCATGTCTGTGAAATAATAAATGAGTACCACTGGTACTTAGTCTGGCAAAAAGGCTATTTTATACACTTTAACCATTGTCTAATGTTGTGAATGAGTGCGAAATGCACTTGGCCTGGCAGAAAGGTAATTTTATCTCTGTTAACCTGAATGCTGTATGCATGAGTGTCAAGTGCACCTAGCCTGGCAGAAAGGCTATTTTAATGTGGCATGCTGTGCGGATTGTCATAATCTTCCTATCAGGTGATAGATGGAGGACTAATGCAATAGCATTGCAATTGAACATTGGGCTTCCTACATGCTTGAGGCTTAGTACTAGCATTCTAATATGGTAACACATGTTGAAAGCAGGTGATTTCTTACCTATCAGAAACCATCTGCAGTATTCATACTTGTTATGCCTTGTATATCAAAATTCAAATGTCTTATGTCTAGTATGTATTTATTTTATTAAAAAATATTATAAAAAACACAAAATAGAAAATACAAAAAGCAGATAGGCTCTTCAAGAGCATGACTAGTGTTCATCAGCTTCAAGTTCATGACTAGTGTATACCTGTATTGAGGAGAAGAAAAAAAATACAAAATGCAAAAAGTAGATAGGCTCTTCCAGCATTGTGTTTATATAACCACATTCTCTTTTTTCTCTTTTTCTCTTTTTTTGTTCTTCCCTCCTCTTTCTTTTTTTACCATTTTCCACTCAGCTAGCTCGGACCTACGCATGAACTTGTCTTTTTATACTTATCAGTTAAATAATCCTACTGATAACTTAAGCAAATATTACTCATAATATTGGTGGTTAGTACTGTGAATGTTTACTAGTATATGTTATTACATAGTATTACATAGTATTGCGCATGAGTGGTGCGCATAGTGTGCATACATATGCATAACTGATATAAATTTTGCAGCACAGTGCATATCCATAGTATACATAACTGGTAGTGCACAGGATGCATAGTAATACTTTGCATATTATTACATATAGCATTGATCCTATCCCATAGAATACACATAATACATAGAATGGGTATGTGATATTTTGGGGGCATACAATACATAATAAATAATACATAATGCATAATACATAATGCGTAATACATATAATATATCCATAGTATACATAACTGATAGTACACAGGGTGCATATCAATACATTGCATATTATTACATATAACATTGATCCTATCTCATAGAATACACATATACATATAATGGTTATGTGATACTTCAGGGGCATATAATACAAAATATATAATGCACAATGCATAATGCATAATGCATGATGCATAATACATAATGTTTAATACATATTGCACACAATATGGTGCATACATAATACATACATAATACATAATACGATAGGATAGTCATATTGCTTACCCTCAGGTATGTCATATTACTTACCCTCAGGCCAGGATATTAGCAGACCAGACATGAGCCTATGTCCTCTAAAGAGGACGCAGCAGTGACCCTGTGTGTCACTGATGCATAGCAGTGACCCTGGTGTCACTGATGTATAGTAGTGACCCTGTGTGTCACTGATGTATTGTTCTGTATGTGTGTGTTATGCTGTGTGCATTCCTTGGGTGCACTACAGCAGTGATTACAGTGAGATTATAAACTCATTCCAAACACCAACTCAGCTTTGAGTTAGACCCACATTTCTTCTTTTCATTTACACCTTCTGTGTATAACTTATTTTGCATGCCATTTAACACACTTAGTCGTAATTAACTGTACCGTTTATATGATAAGATATTTCATCCAGTTCGTGATGTAGACACATATTTTGATTCAAATGTGCATCAGAAATTTGAGAGCCTTAGGATGGAATGTAAATATTACACTCTCACAACCACAGGGACTTCCCCTTGTAAGCCTGACACGGGAAAAAATGTCCATTTTGCATCTTAATGTTAGATCTATATTAAATAGTGATAAATTTGAAGCAGTTATTACCTTCTTGCACCATTCTGGTATACAATGGCACATTGCATGTATTTCTGAGACATGGTTGAAAGATGGCGTTGAAAAATTTCGAAATATGGAAGGGTATACTGCATTTTTTTTAATCGCACGGAACGAACAGGTGGTGGTGTAGCTGTATACATACGTAACGATTGTGTAACATCCTGTACTCGCCTACCTTTGAATAGTCCGGTTGGCACATAGTCTGTATTTGTACAATGCAATCTACCTTGCTCAAAAGTAATAATCGGGCAAATATACAGACCCCCAAACACGTGTCCAACTTTGTTTATCGAACACATGTCACATATCCTGAACACAGTTGCTGAGTCAACAACCTCTGCTATCATTGCTGGCGATTTTAGCTTTGATTTGTTTAACATTGATGGTGATGCTAATGTTGATGTTTTTGTTAACATGTTCTCATCATATGGATTTCTTCCTTTAATACCTTTGCCCACTAGGCAGAGTGATAATAGACTATCCCTGCTGGATAATATATATTGCAACAATATAACACATGCTGACAGTTCAGGAATAGTGTATGATGATCTATCTGACCATTTCCCAATATACTTATCATTCAATATAGAAAAGTATAAGGTGCTTAGGCATGGAGTTAAGATCATATCCTTTAATTACAAGAAAATAGATGATTTACAATTACACCTTCAAACTGAACTACATGACTTTTCTCATGTAACAGACCCAAATGTTGCATGTGAGAGAACAACCCAGGCCTACTCTTCAGGAATTAATAGATATAGTACCTATGAACCTTCCCGAAAAAATACCCCAATTAAACCTTGGATTACCCCTGGATACTTACATCAATTAATAGGAAAAATGAATTATTTATTTTTGAAAAATAACTGCGTGACTCGTGTCAACATTCTACAATATTGCAGGTACCGTAATGTTCTTGTCAGAATTATTAGGAATACAAAAGATTGTATATACACAATGAACTTAAAAATGCCAACCCAAAAAAACATGGAAAATTGTTAATGAACTTTCTAAAGGCTCACCCCAGAGTGAAAAAATGCCAGACGCATTCAAAACGAATAATGGTTTAGTTCGAGGTGCTGAAGAAATCGCTGAAAGTGTTAACGCCTTCTTTACAAGTATCGGTAAAGAATTAAAAAATAGCACAGGTCATACAAATAGTAACCCGCTAAATTGCATTCCTAACTTCATAGGAAACACCCTTGATACCTTCACAGATACAGATGAAGAAGAGGTTAAGAACATTGTGAACGATATGCGGATAGTAGGTGGTGGTCATGATAAAATAAATACACGAATATTTAAAGCGACGTTCATGGCAATTATAGGTGAGGTTGTTCATTTTATGAATCTTTGTTTAAAATAGAACACATTTCCAAATTTGTTAAAGAAGGCTGTTGTGAAGCCCATTTATAAAGCAGGTGATAAGCAACAATTCAATAATTACAGACCGATTAGCATGCTTCCTGTCATTTCTAAGCTTCTAGAAAAACTAATTTACACCCGTATGAATGGCCATTTGGCTTTACATAATATCCTTAGCGAAAACCAGTTTGGGTTTAGAAAAGGCATGACCACTTATATGCCTATACTCCTTCTCCAAGAGAAAATAACTAGTGCACTTGAATCAAGTAGTATTGTATGTGGAATATATCTAGACTTACGTAAAGCGTTTGATACGGTAAACATATATATTTTACTAAAAAATACAGAGCCATGGAATAACACATGATGCATACAATATGATAAAATCATATCTAACTGACCGCACACAATGTGTCCAAATATATCAATCTAAATCAATTTCCTTCCGAATGGAGTCGGAGTCCCTCAGGGATCAATCTTAGGACCGCTTCTATTTATATTATATATAAATGATTTTCCGCATATATGTGATAAAATGACCTCGTATTTATACGCTGATGACACTGCTATCTTTGTTGAAGGTAGAAACGAACATGAATTGCAAAATACTTTGGACATTCTTATGCCAAAAAAAGCAGAATGGTTTCAAGCAAATCAGCTTACTCTAAATACTGATAAGACATATTATCAGATTTATACTAACAAAAAGATAAAAGTTGCAGTATCACTTCAATCGGATGGTGCTGACATTAAGCGTGTAAAAACTGTTAAATACCTTGGCGTATTTATTGATGATGATTTGAAATGGAATACACACATTGCTAAGCTTTACGCAGTTCTGTGTAGAAATGCAGGCATAATCAGCAGGGTAAAATATTTTCTCAATTCCGATCATCTGTTGTTGCTTTACAACTCCCTCTTTTTGTCTCCGTGAATTATTGCTGTTTTCTGTATAGCAACACATACTCTCACCTAAATAAAATAGAGAAATTACAGAAACGTGTTGTTAGAATAGTAGATGGGCAATCTAGACTAGCACATTCTGCTCCAATTTAAAAAAAAACTAAAGCTTCTTCGTGTGAAAGACATTGGAAACCAACAAATGCTATTATTGATGCACAGGAAGCACAAGTTTGATTTGCCTCATGTAATAGACCAGTTTTTGTATATGTATGTGTATGTGTATGTGTATTTGTGTATATGTATGTGTGTATATGTGTGTATACTTGTATATATGTGTATATATATATATGTATGTGTATGTAAATGTAAGTATATTTGCATGTGTGTATATGTGTGTGTGTATGTATATGTATGTGTATGTATGTGTATGTATGTGTATATGTATATGTGCGTTCATTATGCATGCATACATTATGCTATTGCATTGATTCCTGACTGCAACTATGCAACAGTGTATACAATTAGTTCATTGTATGCACGTGGTCATGCATACGTGCACTTGTGTGAGAGTGGATGTGTGTATGATTTGTTTATACAACATAACATATAATATAAGAAATATGCATGCATGTGAAGTTTGAGAGTGGATGTTTATGTATCTGTCAATATGAATCTCAGCTACTCTACTGGAGCTGGTTCCATTAGGCCGCCCAACAACAACCTCTGCTTAGTTGGGTGGCCTGCTTGGATACCCAGCACTTGAACTCATGCCGATTTTTGACCAGGCTAAGATGTTTCCAATATGATTGACCCCTTTCCCTTTACTAACATCCTGAATGAAGTGTTGTAGTGTTTGAAGTTTTTTTTTGTCGTAGTAACATCTTGAATGCAAGTTTGAATGAATGTGGTTCCCAGGGAAGTCAATTACTGGATTCAGTGATGACTACTTTGGCCTTCTCTTATTTTTACTTTATACTATCTAATAATGGATTATTCTCCTTCGTAAGCTTATTTACGTCTCTTTCCATTTCTTAGCTAGGAGTGCCGCGACTTGCTTTATTATGTTTTCTGGTGTTAACGTTAAGGTGCTGTGGGTCGTTGGGTTAGAGGGAGGGGCACTCCTGGTCACCTGCTCTTGGGTGGCGGCATAGAAAAAAAATGTTTGTCGGTATCAATAGGCCCAAATCAGCCTAGCCATGGAAATTTAGCATTGTGAAAATGTGGGCTGTGAGGCACTGCCGTGGGGAGCCGTCGCTCCAGCCAAAGACGTTGCCGGACTCTTAGCGTACCAGGCCGATCCAGGCGCCCCAGCCCGAGTTGTTGATGGCGGCCACTGCAGGCTAGTGATGTGCTGGACGGACGACCGGACCGGACAGAGGCCAGCCGGGCAATACAATCTGTACCTGCTCTATCCTTCTGCCTTCATTCCATCTGAGAAGAACACAGGCAATGACCAAATGACGTGTATTTGCATCACTATCCATGCATTTTACATTGCTCAGTTCAAGAGTAGTTTACTTCAGCGTAATCTGTCTCAGGAAGTGGATTGAAGTTGAGGTGCACGATGGGTCATTCTAGTCATCCCTGCCCGCGCCGGCCGCGCTGGTCCAAAGATGTGATCGCAGTCTCAGTCACTTGTTTGGTTCTACTGGGCTCCAGGCAGTGAACACCTTCGGAGAGCCGTCACTCCAGCCCCAGTCATTCCCAGACTCTAAGCGCACCAGGCTGAACCAGACACCCCAGGCCGAGCTGGCGGCCACCAGGCTCTCGACGTGCGGGTTGGACGACGGCTGGACGGAGGCCAGCCGGGCGCGTCGGTCCATTGCTGCACAGTGGTGGTGCGCCCGATACCATTTGGACGTGACCGGCGGGATCAGGTAGCAGCTATTCTCGTGGCGACTCCAGCCGTCGGGACACTCCTCGGAGGCGGGTGTCACCTGATTCTGACGCGCAGCCTGCAGAAAGTCGGCGGAGAGCTGCTCGATCGTTTGCTGAAAACTGACACCTAACTGATCACAGTTCGGAGCGGTGACTGCCGGCGACACAAGCAGCAGCGTCGCGGCGAGCAGCAGGGCGTGCGCCATGACGGGTCGGGTCGAGCAGACCAGTTAATCCGGCGAGGGACGGCCGCCAGACTGGGGCTGAGCGGCTGTCGGCTGGATTTATACTGGACCCGTTCTGACATTTACGCCCCCGTCCCCGAGTCACAGGGTGTTAACCCGCGCCCCGCTGGGGTATTATGCCGAACACACCTCTCTGGGGGCATATTCTTCCCCCTCGTTATCTTCCGAACCAATAACTGCAGCGGAACGCGCAAGGCGGCAAACCAAATATCTCGATGAGACGCATCTAAAACATACGCGAAATTTGCAACATAAGGTCACATATAAGGTCACGGTCAGGTGAAAGGTCAAAGTCGAAGTATTTGGGTTCATGGGCCATACTTTCCATGTAAGGCCTTATATTGCGAGTATTATAGCACAAAGTGCTCTCAGAGGTATAATACATCTCCCTTATAAGCGAAATTAAGATTGTAAGCAAAGGTCAAGATCAAGGTCAGATCACAAAAGGTCACTATTGGCAAGAGATCTACGAAAGTCATGCTACACATGGTTTATGGGTTATTTTATACGTATAATTATATAGTGGTAGCCATTTTCGCACCCTAACCCATATAATGGCCCTTAGGTGAAGTTCAAGTCAAGGTCAGGTCACATAAGGTCAAATTGTGAAATTGACTCATATAAAAACGGCATGTTTCTAGACCAGTTTTGTCTCAGAAATAGATGCTGACAATTATTTGTCTGTATCTGGTCACAAAAAGCCATAAAATTCAATTGAAAAAATGACGTCATGAGTGGTTCATACTAGGGAGCCACATTACTATTTGACAAGCGTCTGTCTGTCTGTCTGTCGCTCCGGAACATATTTAACACAGTAAAGCGGCAGTTCTACATTGCAGTACCACATTGCTATAAGCACGTGATGTACGTGATTTTAACATTTTCAAACGAGCTTACAGATACTACCGAGCGGTGTATAATTCGTACATTTCCGACGCATTTGATACGATAGTTATAGACAGTTTTAGTTTGTGCAGTTTTGGGCGAAGGTTTGTGCTGTAACTAACATAGGAGGTGTTACTAATTATTTTACCGTCAAAAACAGTTTACGGATACGAGTTTACATCGCTTCACTCCAGTCGTAATCAGATCCGACCACGGATACTACAGTGCCACAACCAATGTCAAGCAACCACGGAATCACTGCCAAACGAAGGTCATCGACATACTGTACGGCATATATCAATGAACATTAAACATATACCCTAAGCCAGGGTGGAGTTTTCTCGGGTTTAACGGGTGTATAATAGGTGCCATAGGTGTTTCACGGGTATAAGGGGTAAGTGCCGGCTATAACGGGGTTCTCACGTGTTCCCCAGGGTCACAACGGGTACTACGGGTGTATGTCGGGCACCGTAGGTTTTTGACGGGTTCTTCGGGTGTATGACGGGTACAAAAACGTATTATAGGTACGACAGGTGTCGCGGGTAGTACGGGTTATCAAGCCCTAATTGCCTATCACTAGCTTGCACCACCACTGGACACCAGTAATCGCCCAGCGGAGCGGACGGGTTAGCACTAGTATATTACTATTTGATAAGCGTCGGTCGGTCGGTCGGTCGGTCGGTCGGTCGGTCGGTCGGTCGGTCGGTCGGTCGGTCGGTCGGTCGGTCGGTCGGTCGGTCGGTCGGTCGGTCGGTCGGTCGGTCGGTCGGTCGGTCGGTCGGTCGGTCGGTCGGTCGGTCGGTCGGTCGGTCGGTCGGTCGGTCGGTCGGTCGGTCGGTCGGTCGGTCGGTCGGTCGGTCGGTCGGTCGGTCGGTCGGTCGGTCGGTCGGTCGGTCGGTCGGTCGGTCGGTCGGTCGGTCGGTCGGTCGGTCGGTCGGTCGGTCGGTCGGTCGGTCGGTCGGTCGGTCGGTCGGTCGGTCGGTCGGTCGGTCGGTCGGTCGGTCGGTCGGTCGGTCGGTCGGTCGGTCGGTCGGTCGGTCGGTCGGTCGGTCGGTCGGTCGGTCGGTCGGTCGGTCGGTCGGTCGGTCGGTCGGTCGGTCGGTCGGTCGGTCGGTCGGTCGGTCGGTCGGTCGGTCGGTCGGTCGGTCGGTCGGTCGGTCGGTCGGTCGGTCGGTCGGTCGGTCGGTCGGTCGGTCGGTCGGTCGGTCGGTCGGTCGGTCGGTCGGTCGGTCGGTCGGTCGGTCGGTCGGTCGGTCGGTCGGTCGGTCGGTCGGTCGGTCGGTCGGTCGGTCGGTCGGTCGGTCGGTCGGTCGGTCGGTCGGTCGGTCGGTCGGTCGGTCGGTCGGTCGGTCGGTCGGTCGGTCGGTCGGTCGGTCGGTCGGTCGGTCGGTCGGTCGGTCGGTCGGTCGGTCGGTCGGTCGGTCGGTCGGTCGGTCGGTCGGTCGGTCGGTCGGTCGGTCGGTCGGTCGGTCGGTCGGTCGGTCGGTCGGTCGGTCGGTCGGTCGGTCGGTCGGTCGGTCGGTCGGTCGGTCGGTCGGTCGGTCGGTCGGTCGGTCGGTCGGTCGGTCGGTCGGTCGGTCGGTCGGTCGGTCGGTCGGTCGGTCGGTCGGTCGGTCGGTCGGTCGGTCGGTCGGTCGGTCGGTCGGTCGGTCGGTCGGTCGGTCGGTCGGTCGGTCGGTCGGTCGGTCGGTCGGTCGGTCGGTCGGTCGGTCGGTCGGTCGGTCGGTCGGTCGGTCGGTCGGTCGGTCGGTCGGTCGGTCGGTCGGTCGGTCGGTCGGTCGGTCGGTCGGTCGGTCGGTCGGTCGGTCGGTCGGTCGGTCGGTCGGTCGGTCGGTCGGTCGGTCGGTCGGTCGGTCGGTCGGTCGGTCGGTCGGTCGGTCGGTCGGTCGGTCGGTCGGTCGGTCGGTCGGTCGGTCGGTCGGTCGGTCGGTCGGTCGGTCGGTCGGTCGGTCGGTCGGTCGGTCGGTCGGTCGGTCGGTCGGTCGGTCGGTCGGTCGGTCGGTCGGTCGGTCGGTCGGTCGGTCGGTCGGTCGGTCGGTCGGTCGGTCGGTCGGTCGGTCGGTCGGTCGGTCGGTCGGTCGGTCGGTCGGTCGGTCGGTCGGTCGGTCGGTCGGTCGGTCGGTCGGTCGGTCGGTCGGTCGGTCGGTCGGTCGGTCGGTCGGTCGGTCGGTCGGTCGGTCGGTCGGTCGGTCGGTCGGTCGGTCGGTCGGTCGGTCGGTCGGTCGGTCGGTCGGTCGGTCGGTCGGTCGGTCGGTCGGTCGGTCGGTCGGTCGGTCGGTCGGTCGGTCGGTCGGTCGGTCGGTCGGTCGGTCGGTCGGTCGGTCGGTCGGTCGGTCGGTCGGTCGGTCGGTCGGTCGGTCGGTCGGTCGGTCGGTCGGTCGGTCGGTCGGTCGGTCGGTCGGTCGGTCGGTCGGTCGGTCGGTCGGTCGGTCGGTCGGTCGGTCGGTCGGTCGGTCGGTCGGTCGGTCGGTCGGTCGGTCGGTCGGTCGGTCGGTCGGTCGGTCGGTCGGTCGGTCGGTCGGTCGGTCGGTCGGTCGGTCGGTCGGTCGGTCGGTCGGTCGGTCGGTCGGTCGGTCGGTCGGTCGGTCGGTCGGTCGGTCGGTCGGTCGGTCGGTCGGTCGGTCGGTCGGTCGGTCGGTCGGTCGGTCGGTCGGTCGGTCGGTCGGTCGGTCGGTCGGTCGGTCGGTCGGTCGGTCGGTCGGTCGGTCGGTCGGTCGGTCGGTCGGTCGGTCGGTCGGTCGGTCGGTCGGTCGGTCGGTCGGTCGGTCGGTCGGTCGGTCGGTCGGTCGGTCGGTCGGTCGGTCGGTCGGTCGGTCGGTCGGTCGGTCGGTCGGTCGGTCGGTCGGTCGGTCGGTCGGTCGGTCGGTCGGTCGGTCGGTCGGTCGGTCGGTCGGTCGGTCGGTCGGTCGGTCGGTCGGTCGGTCGGTCGGTCGGTCGGTCGGTCGGTCGGTCGGTCGGTCGGTCGGTCGGTCGGTCGGTCGGTCGGTCGGTCGGTCGGTCGGTCGGTCGGTCGGTCGGTCGGTCGGTCGGTCGGTCGGTCGGTCGGTCGGTCGGTCGGTCGGTCGGTCGGTCGGTCGGTCGGTCGGTCGGTCGGTCGGTCGGTCGGTCGGTCGGTCGGTCGGTCGGTCGGTCGGTCGGTCGGTCGGTCGGTCGGTCGGTCGGTCGGTCGGTCGGTCGGTCGGTCGGTCGGTCGGTCGGTCGGTCGGTCGGTCGGTCGGTCGGTCGGTCGGTCGGTCGGTCGGTCGGTCGGTCGGTCGGTCGGTCGGTCGGTCGGTCGGTCGGTCGGTCGGTCGGTCGGTCGGTCGGTCGGTCGGTCGGTCGGTCGGTCGGTCGGTCGGTCGGTCGGTCGGTCGGTCGGTCGGTCGGTCGGTCGGTCGGTCGGTCGGTCGGTCGGTCGGTCGGTCGGTCGGTCGGTCGGTCGGTCGGTCGGTCGGTCGGTCGGTCGGTCGGTCGGTCGGTCGGTCGGTCGGTCGGTCGGTCGGTCGGTCGGTCGGTCGGTCGGTCGGTCGGTCGGTCGGTCGGTCGGTCGGTCGGTCGGTCGGTCGGTCGGTCGGTCGGTCGGTCGGTCGGTCGGTCGGTCGGTCGGTCGGTCGGTCGGTCGGTCGGTCGGTCGGTCGGTCGGTCGGTCGGTCGGTCGGTCGGTCGGTCGGTCGGTCGGTCGGTCGGTCGGTCGGTCGGTCGGTCGGTCGGTCGGTCGGTCGGTCGGTCGGTCGGTCGGTCGGTCGGTCGGTCGGTCGGTCGGTCGGTCGGTCGGTCGGTCGGTCGGTCGGTCGGTCGGTCGGTCGGTCGGTCGGTCGGTCGGTCGGTCGGTCGGTCGGTCGGTCGGTCGGTCGGTCGGTCGGTCGGTCGGTCGGTCGGTCGGTCGGTCGGTCGGTCGGTCGGTCGGTCGGTCGGTCGGTCGGTCGGTCGGTCGGTCGGTCGGTCGGTCGGTCGGTCGGTCGGTCGGTCGGTCGGTCGGTCGGTCGGTCGGTCGGTCGGTCGGTCGGTCGGTCGGTCGGTCGGTCGGTCGGTCGGTCGGTCGGTCGGTCGGTCGGTCGGTCGGTCGGTCGGTCGGTCGGTCGGTCGGTCGGTCGGTCGGTCGGTCGGTCGGTCGGTCGGTCGGTCGGTCGGTCGGTCGGTCGGTCGGTCGGTCGGTCGGTCGGTCGGTCGGTCGGTCGGTCGGTCGGTCGGTCGGTCGGTCGGTCGGTCGGTCGGTCGGTCGGTCGGTCGGTCGGTCGGTCGGTCGGTCGGTCGGTCGGTCGGTCGGTCGGTCGGTCGGTCGGTCGGTCGGTCGGTCGGTCGGTCGGTCGGTCGGTCGGTCGGTCGGTCGGTCGGTCGGTCGGTCGGTCGGTCGGTCGGTCGGTCGGTCGGTCGGTCGGTCGGTCGGTCGGTCGGTCGGTCGGTCGGTCGGTCGGTCGGTCGGTCGGTCGGTCGGTCGGTCGGTCGGTCGGTCGGTCGGTCGGTCGGTCGGTCGGTCGGTCGGTCGGTCGGTCGGTCGGTCGGTCGGTCGGTCGGTCGGTCGGTCGGTCGGTCGGTCGGTCGGTCGGTCGGTCGGTCGGTCGGTCGGTCGGTCGGTCGGTCGGTCGGTCGGTCGGTCGGTCGGTCGGTCGGTCGGTCGGTCGGTCGGTCGGTCGGTCGGTCGGTCGGTCGGTCGGTCGGTCGGTCGGTCGGTCGGTCGGTCGGTCGGTCGGTCGGTCGGTCGGTCGGTCGGTCGGTCGGTCGGTCGGTCGGTCGGTCGGTCGGTCGGTCGGTCGGTCGGTCGGTCGGTCGGTCGGTCGGTCGGTCGGTCGGTCGGTCGGTCGGTCGGTCGGTCGGTCGGTCGGTCGGTCGGTCGGTCGGTCGGTCGGTCGGTCGGTCGGTCGGTCGGTCGGTCGGTCGGTCGGTCGGTCGGTCGGTCGGTCGGTCGGTCGGTCGGTCGGTCGGTCGGTCGGTCGGTCGGTCGGTCGGTCGGTCGGTCGGTCGGTCGGTCGGTCGGTCGGTCGGTCGGTCGGTCGGTCGGTCGGTCGGTCGGTCGGTCGGTCGGTCGGTCGGTCGGTCGGTCGGTCGGTCGGTCGGTCGGTCGGTCGGTCGGTCGGTCGGTCGGTCGGTCGGTCGGTCGGTCGGTCGGTCGGTCGGTCGGTCGGTCGGTCGGTCGCAGGCCGGCCTGCCGGCCTGCCGGTCTGCCGGTCTGCCGGTCTGCCGGCCTGCCGGTCTGCCTGTCTGTCAGTGTCTGTCAGTGTCTGTCAGTGTCTGTCAGTGTCTGCCAGTGTCTGCCAGTGTCTGCCAGTGTCTGTCAGTGTCTGCCAGTGTCTGCCAGTGTCTGCCAGTGTCTGTCAGTGTCTGTCAGTGTCTGTCAGTGTCTGTCAGTGTCTGTCAGTGTCTGTCTGTCGGGCACCGTAGGTTTTTGACGGGTACATCGAGTGTATGACGGGTACAAACACGTAATAACCCCCGCCCTACGGGAGCTTTTTTCACCTTCGCCGTACGGGGGGGCCTGACAGCCCCCCCTGTTAACTTCCAAACCAGTCAACTTAGAGCAATGCGGTAAGAACCAGCACGTTGCCTGTCATGAGAGGAATCTAACAGTATGCGATTTTTAGGTTTCAGGTCAACGGGTGACCTTCCAGGTCAAGTGAATGACCTCGGATTTAACACGTCTAGAACAGCTATTTTGCTCTTCAGAAAACCACAAAATTAGAAACTGATAAATGTAAATAAAAAGGCATGTTCCTAGACCAGTTTTGGCTCCGAAATACAAAAAAAAGTAATTATTTGTTCGTATATTGTCTAAAAATGTCAAAAAAAGTTATTTTAAAAATGACGTCATCAGTTTCTTACACTTAGGAAGCCATCACTCAGTCAAAAATGAAGATATTGCTTTGAAATTTGGTATGGGTATTGTCCATACACAGTTATCTCACATATATTCCGGTTTTTCTAATATCTTTGAAAATTTTGATTTTGTGGGGATTTTTCCCCAAAACATCAGTTTTTTTTTTAATTTTAGGGGTCAAAAACCCAAAATTTTTAAAATCCGAGATATCCATTTTAAAGAGATTGCCATTTTGTATCTTTGGTGATTTGCGTTTGCAATTTGCTTTACAATTCTGTTTCTACGATTTTTCGAATATTTCTTTAAAAATGTATAACATGACGTCATCAAAACATTATTATCTCCCAAACTACTTAACCAATTTCAATTAAATTTAAACAGCCTACGTATAATTGTTGTAAACTCAGCTACCAAAAATGTCAGCAAGATGCACTTCAAGTGTCAACAGTTATTCAAGAAAAAACTCAGGGGGGCCCGTCAGCCCCCCCCCCCGTAGGGCGAGGGTTAAAGGTACGACAGGTGTCAAGGGTAGTACGGGTATCAACATAGGTGAAACCACCTTCCGAAAGTAGGTGGGGACGGAGGCACTTTGAAGTCGATTCTTTCAATGCAACGCCCATGGGCGTTGCATGGAAAATCATATCCGAAATAATTACTGGGGACTATATATTTTTACTATATATTTAAACTATATATTTATAGTTGCTGTACTGGGGACTATATATTTATATATTTTAGGAAATATCCTAAAATCCTAAAATGTTTCTGGGGACTGGTCTCCAGTGACCCCAGTGGTGGTTACGTCCCTGGTTATCAATCCTTAATTGCCTATCACTGGCTTGCACCACCACTTGACCTGTAATCGCCCAGCGAGGCGGACGGGTTAGCACTAGTATATAACTATTTCCCAATTATCTGGAGTCTCCTGGATGCAGGTACCCACATCAATACCCGTGCCGAATATTAACTGGGACTTTTCAGTATGCGCGTTCGAGTCACGACGACGGCGACACTTCTTCACACTTATAGCTATAGATAGAGTGATCTTACCTCCTTTCTCTCCCGGATCTATTGGAAGAGTTTTACCTTCTTTTGCCTCAGTGTCGTGGGTGGAGTTTCCAATTCAAATGGTGGGGCCGCTGCCCCACCAACTTTGTGTTTTGCCAAACCAACTCTTGTCAAATTTGGAGGTTATCCGGCATTAAAATGGCCATTTTCACCTCAACCAAACAAAACAACCAAGCAAAATGACATTTTTCCCACCAACTTTCTTGGAAAAGCTCCACCCATGCTCAGTGCGAGCCTGCAGTCATGGTTTGACACTGTGCTAATCGTCCTTTCCAAATCTTCCACACTCTTATACGGCCTTGCTTCTTCAGCCGCGGTGTTTATTTGCAGTTTCTGATTGAGCCGATAATAAATGTTCTTGTCATTTTCTTTGCAGTAACGCCCTTTTTCATAAAACTTATATTATTTCAGTATCAAATATTTTGTCTTCAAAATAATCACAATATTATAATATTAGAACAGGTGAATTCGGGATATTTGATATATTGATTTATGTGTTTTTGACGCACCTCAAGAACCTTGTTTATTTACTTTGTCAGCTGACGCAAACGAAAGCTACAATCACGGCCGAATTTACAACCCCCGCTGATGCGGCGTGTGTAGTTTTTATGAAACAAGCTGTATTTGTAGGATGTAAAGTTCAAATTACAAACTACAACTACAACAGGTTTGTACTATTTCTTTATAAAAAAAGGCTTCTGATCGTGTGTTAAACGTGTCCCTAGAAACGATATGCGATGCCTCCAAAAAAAAAATATAGTCTTCTTTTTAATGTTCTTTTCAAGTATTTTCGTTTTGCTCCACTTCACAGACACACATATCTTACGCACACATAGGCAGCCACAGTGGCATACATAGGCATGCAGTGCACATTCAGGCACACATATCTTAGCATTTCCCCCAAAAAAATCATGACAGATAGTTATGGTTAAGTTTTTCCTGAGCTATGTAACAGATCACCATATACAAGTTTCGTAAAATAGACACACAAGAAAATGTGCGAAGCCATGTGGAACCACAGCAACAAAGTGTTCACAGATATAATTAATGGAGCATGAAGGACAGGCAGAATAATTGACCAACCATTTGACGGTTCTTCATATCTTCATATCTGCCCATCTAACCATCTAACCTTCACATCTAACCTTCACATTCTAGTCCTAACATGGAAGCTGCAACTGATCATGAACTAGCTCCGCATGGCACAGCATATCCCAGAACGGCTGATCACAATTGTTGGACCAAACTTTCTGAGAGATGTCATTCGGAAAGTGTATCCTGTCTGACAGGCTCGGAACAGCGCATTGCTGATATATCAGCTATAGAGTAGTAGTTAATCTTAATATTACTTACCAACGCGTCAATTTGAATGGCATAAGGTTTTTCTCTTCCGAAGGGGAAATCTGGCATGAATTCATAGAAGAAACAACGCAAGAAGTATCCACACGTCTTCTTAGTTACCTAGTATAGTTAATATGTACAAAACAAATACCATTTAATTGAGTTTGTTCTTTGCCGATTTTCCCTCACGGAAAGGGGCTATTGACTCAAGGTTCCACCACCATCATATATTCACGACTTGGTAATGTTTTACCTGTCTCCAACTCTTCCAGCTTTTACTACAGATAAGTAAGAATGTTTGTGTAATGAAATGTTGTTTCCAACGTCTTGACGAGTTAGTTGGAAGGTAGATAGTGTGTCTGACACGGGATCACCAAGCTTTGTTGTGTAAGTTCGTCACTCATATCACAAACATGCAAAGGCTGATCCAAGAGGGGGCAACGGGGCCATGCCCTCCCCCCCCCCCCCCCCCCTCCAGACTGTTCAAGGGGGGGGGGCAAACTATGTTTTGGCCACACACACACACACACACACACACACACAAGACGTGAAGTATAATACATGCTATATTTGCGTTTTTAGAACGGCACTGGGCATCCCAAAAAGGGAATGACAAGTTGTTGTGTTGTTGCAGGTGCCGAGAGCAAAAAAAAATACAAGCTTTATTTGGTAGCTATATTTGGTAGCATGAGCAGCGCATTGTGCCGCACTCCAGACGAAACGCTAAATGAAGGAAATGCATTGCAAGATTGTTATGGTATCCATCACGTGGCCCGTATTGTGATAGTATGCTCACTGTTGGTGTCTGCTCTGCTGGGCAAAGAAGATGGATATTCGGCATTTTTAAAGATAAATGTGTATCATTGACTCATAAATCGTAAAACAATTGCACCTGGGTCATCAAGAATGAGTTAAGATAACAAGATTCTGAAAGAATTGACCTGATCAATGCATTTCTCTGTAAAGGAAGCATTTTTATATTTTCCCATTGACTTATAATAGAGAGGTCATGAAATTGATCTGACCTTAGGTCACCGATATAAAAAAACGAGATATACGGATTGTAGGTACTTATGACCATATGAAATCCTGTAAGTTGCAAGCATTGACCTATATAAGTATAGACGAACTACTCCAGGGCCTCGTTTCACCAAACGTACCTACTCCGTCGTAGTTTTGGTTCGCAGATCGTTATCTACTCCATGTGGACCTACGATCCTTACCAACCCCCGTTTCACGAAACGCCGTCGTTAGTAACGACGTCGTAACTACGATGGAGTAGGTCGGGCCGGGCGCTGACGAAACTCATGCAACTTATTTTCAAGATGATGCAAATAATCATTGGAATTTTCAGAGAGGAAAATGTTTTGTAAAATATTGATGAATTTGTAATATTACTTTATCAATATTATTGATAACATTTATTTGTAATTAATCATGTATTTTTTAAACATCTTGCCCGCGCTCGATCACGGCGCTTTTGCGGCAAATTAGTGATTGTTTGTTTATGTACCCTAGGTACTAATTATCTTGCTGTTTTCTGACCTTGGTTACTTTGATTCAGAGGCCCTAAACTGTGATATTTTTGACCTGCAGATCGTATCTAAATTGCATTTCCATTTATCAGTGTTTATATTGGTATATTTGCTGTCATGGCTCAAGCATTGGGTGGAGCTTTTCAGAGCAAGTTGGTGGGGCAAAATAATCATATTTGGTGTCTGTTTTGCATGGCTGAGGTAAAAAATGTCCATTTTAACACCAGCAAATCTTAAAATCTGACAAAAGTTGGTGGGGCAGAACACAGATCAAGATGGTGGGCCCAAGCTAATCGAAGTTGGTGGGGCAGTGCCAGCGGCCCCACCATCTGAATAGGAAACTCCACCCATGGGCTCGAGACCAGACTCTGAATCGCCAAAGAAGATTAGAAAAGCTACCTGTGTTCAAATTCATGTTGAAGAAGAAAGAAGTAAGCAAAGCTTGCAGCATCTACTACTTGTACTGTCCTAGGTCTGTTGAAGTGATTGGCACCATCCCTTGGGTTGGCTTGTGTAAGGCTTTCTGCCTATGCTTACTGACTTTGATGGAGTTGATTTGAACAATGGTGTTTCCCTTGGCAATCGTCGCTAGCTGGCCCCACCAGCATTCCGCTAGATCTGGCAGCTATGGTTTGGTTGATTCTGTTATGTTGTTTCATGCTTATTTTTGGTGTCTTAGGTGGCAAATTTTATCAAGCATTGATACAAGGCACATACAGATCTCAGTGGCTGCTCATCCACAGCATTTGCGAGTGTGGTTGTGTGATGCCACCTAAATGTTGTATAGTACCAGTTTGACAGTCCAGACTCACTTTAGCGTGCTGCCATCTATGGGGCGCCTTATGTACTCATTAGCTGACCATAGCTTTGCCTGGCCGGGGTCTTGGCGGTTGTATGCATGCTTGTTCTGCATGGCTGGTCACTGGGCTATGCAGGCTATCAGGCTGTGTTTTGTCTGTTTGCCCTAAGCATGAAATACTGTTAAATATATGTTCAAGCAGATTATTTGTTTGGAAACTATCGACAATGGCAAACTCAACACATCATATCATTTAAAGTATGTTATGTATAGCAGAATACAGTATGACTGAGTACCAAACAACTATGTACCAATAATACTTATGCACATAGGTATATGAGATCATAGTGTAATGAAGACTGACGTAATATCTGCAATAATGATGATTATGAGCATGATGTACCACCCACCTTGCATATTGAGTAAACACAAATATCAGCAGGGACTCGTCTAAGGAAATTTGACTAGGGGGGCAGGCTTAGGATAACTTATTTACATTTCACCTGTTCTTTCCACAAACCGTCACTCACAGTTTTTTTCTTTCTTTCCATTTCCATTCCATTCCCATTAATATCGCTCAAATGGGTAGTAATATTCATAAAATAAATAGTTGGGCATTCAAGCAAACAATTATGTTGAGATGATTGATAAGCAGCCAAATTATACATTGTTATTAACCGTTCATTGACGGGGGTGTTTAATGCCCCCCCCCCCCCAACAAACTTTTGTAATAGCTCAAAAACCAATAGCGCTATCAATGTGAAACTTTAAGTCCCTTTTCTCACGTCAATTTTACATCTTCTGTGCAAACATGAAGCAATTTTGTCTGAAGAAGAAAAAAATTGAGATATAGCGAATTTAGTGATTTAGATAGTGAATTTAGTACAAATATGCCAGAAAAAAAGGTATGTGTGTGTGATGTGAAGGTGTGAATCACACAAGTTTGATGAAAAATCAGCTAAAATTTAACAGACCGCACAAAGGTCATATTTTGAGAAAAATGCAATTAAAACATCAAAAGGTAACAACAAATGGGTAGGGCTACGAAATGGCTATCTCAGTTTTAAATTTGGGTTTTTGACCCCACCCCTGACCGTGACCCGACATGTGACCTCAATGTAAACCTTTTGAGTATGCTTTAGATGTGCTTCATTGACAGCTTTTGAATGCCGCCTTGCACGTCTCGCTGTGATCATTGTTTCGGAAGCCCCCCGTCAATGGCGTTAGGCTGAGACCCCAATCAAGGGGGGTTAAGTTTTGTTGACAGATGACAGCCAGAATGGACCAGTGTGGTTAAATTTCCCAATTTGCTTGAAAATCACATCTATACCTACAGTATACATCATAGTTTAAAAATGCCTACTTAACTATTAACTATTCATCACTTTATTGGTGTTCCTTGCAGGAAGGCTCAAATGAATATGGCATAACATTTATTCATTAGTCATGTACTTGGTTTAAGGTTTTGGAGTAATGTCCAACACTAATCCATGCTTTTGTCCAGTTCATCTAAGTTCCAAAATATATGCTGAAAACTGGGTAAGTGAATATATTTAAGCTGTGCGACTTTCAAAGATGGAATCAATTTGGCAAAACTATTTAATTATTATTGCTTTTATTGACAAAATAGGCCTATTTGACCTGGGTCGAGTTCCGCTACCGCTACTGAGTGTTTGCTTTCATTTTCAGCATCTTGCAGTGATAATGATACTTGTCATCGAAAGCTTTGCAATCATGAGTTGAACCTGTAATATAAAACAGCGTTTGAGTTATTATTGTCAGTGTATACCATCTGTCATGGGTCAGTTAGAATAACTATATGTGTGTGTGCATCTCGTCGAATGGTCTATAACAGGGGAGTAGCTTCTCAAGAAAAGTTGGGGGGCGAGCTGGGAAAAATCGCTTAAAGTACCATGAAAATCCACAAAAATACAGATTTATCCCTGGATTTGACCCACTTCCTCGTCCAAGTTGGGGGTGTGGGGGAGTTGAAGCCACCTCAGCTGAATAGGGTCCTACATTACTGGCCTATAACTTGCACAGAACAGTTAAATGTGCATATCGCCAACAATTATCACCTGTTTAAACTCTCCCCCCCCTCGTGGCCGTGTTTTGCTTCAACTGGGGGGGGGGGGGGGGCAGGAGCTGTGACTGCGGGGGTTTGCCCCCGCAGTTTGCCCCCCCCCCCCACATGTTAGACGAGTCCCTGCAAATATGCCAGAACAAATGTGGGGTGTATGTGTGAAGGTGTGAAGGCAACGGTGTTAACAGGTGGTAGCTGTGGGAGCAGGCTTTCTTGCATTTGAGTCCAGTAGTTCTGTATGCCGTCTGTCAGTTCCACATTCCACAATCATTCAAAACACAGTCTTGCAAACAATGTGGATATTTATTTAGGGTGGTCAGCATTCAGAAAACCATTCATCTAACTAGCCTATTTCATTATTGTTTCACCTTGTTTCATTAAAATACAATCAACTCAGAATGAGTTGGCAATTGCCCACACAAGAGCCCAGTTTTGATTTCATTCAAGTTGCAAAGTACATTTAAGACAAATGATCGTGGATACAGATATTTTCAATGCTTTTACATTGTAATGCTAGACCACTAACCACCACCTCTACATTGTGAGTCTTGAGCAGGACAGTCAGCAGCAGTGCACAGGTAAGATCAATGTCAATGAGAGAATGTGGCAGGCATTGACATGTTACTGGCATGCAACAGAATTGTGACTCTGCAGCCTTACAGCTAGAATCAGCTGACGTAGAAGACATAATAGTTGTCAGCATGCAACAATATCAAGACTTAATGTACATCACAGCTGTTCCACAGCCTCAAAACTGAACTAAGATTTTGTGGAATTCACCAATAGTAAATTATTGATGTGTAGCATAATAAGGAATTTTAGCATTACAACCATTCCGGATTCAGACAATGCATAACACATTGGCTATTTATCAGTTATATGTTGATGTAGTCACTAGTCGCAGTCTTGATGAGCCAGAATGAGTTGAACCATGTTGGCTGTGTCGATTGAACACATCACTCTGCGAAAGAAATATGCCTAGTCAAAACCTAAGCCAATTAAATAAACAGTTTTCAATTTTGAGGATAAGTAGCTAGGAAATATGGATATGAGGAAAATGTGCAAAACGGAATTAATATTCCTTGTAACTACTTGGTTTATCGCAGTACCTACAAGCATACAAAGCAACATTGATAATTAATATTGTGAGGCAAATCAATATAATTGGCTCTAATATCAATTATATATTGAAATGTAAACATGCCTGATGAATGATGAATACAATTTAAAACAAATAAGGCAAACTACCAGAGTAAAAATAGCCTAAACTATTTTTTTTAAAACATGACTACCTAGTATCTACAAACTAAATAACCACAAAATGCTGATCAGTGCTGTTTCATACAAACAGCGGCCATTCACCTGCCACTGAATTTGTTCCAGTTGCTTGTGAACAAGAACAAATCAACACAACTTCGACGAATATGAGCTTACCGAAAATACTGCGAAGAGTTGTACGAAAAACTGCGGACTTTATAGACTCTCGCGTCTTCCAATAGCGTCTTGTCGCTCCTCATCCATAGGTATGTGGACTCAACTTCGCTCAGCTCAACTGCACTTCTCTCCCTACCCAGATTCGCCCAAATAATATTAAATCACCAAATATACTCTCTGTCAAAGTTCACAATCTGTGACAAAACCAAGGCCGTAACTCCACAATTTGCTGCGTTGTTTATTTTCTACGCCCTTCGTCAAAGATCAAGGATCTCGAAAAATAATGGAGTAGCTAACCCCATTTTTGGCGTTATCAACTCCATTTCGCATCGTTAAAAAGTGGCGTTACTCCACATCCGCCGCGTCGTTATCAACCCCTTTTGTGAAACAGGTAACGCCATTTTTTGGAGTAGCTAACCCCATTTTTGGGGTAACCAACTCCATTTTTGGAGTAGGTGCGTTTTATGAAACGAGGCCCAGCTGCTGCGCCGCCCGGCAGCCGTTACTGGTTGAAGCGACACTAGCGCCGCAGCGGAGAGGGCATGAGTTAGCGCGGCAATGCTTTTGCTATGGCGATGCTATGGCCCAACTCATGCTATGGCGAAAAAAATGACATTTGACCATATTCACCGTGAACGTTCAGGCTGAATATTTGTATTCCATATTATTAATTATGAATGTCTCCACGTCCTCAAACCTTTTCCAGTGCGCTACCTCACGCGGTTTTTGAGTTACAGCCCGGCAAATATCGCCCTTCCGCCATAGCAAAAGCATTGCCGCGCTAACTCAATCCCTTCTCCGCTGCGGCGCTAGTGTCGCCCAGCGGAAACGGCTGCCGGGTGGAGTAGTTCGTCTATACCTATATATGCCAATGGTGTCAAGTCTCTCGGGCAAACACTGTGGCTTTGGCACGGCCACAAACGTTTTTGGAGGTAAGGTCACTTGATGTAACCTGGTAACCTGACCTAAGATGACTCGGGGTCAACATTTTCACACAATGTGGGTAATTGATGCACCAATAGCTGTGTCAAATTTGGCGTCGCTGCGCGCCGCCGTTTTTTCGCTATTCTTGAAAAACCGCAGGGGGGTCAAAATGACCGCCCCACCAGGGCGAAGGTTAATTTATAAGTTTAATCATTATCACGTTTACATGTATAGTTATTTCATTCTTGTTATCCAGTACCATTTCGGTCAAGCAAGTCTACAATAGAACAATCGGTCCAAATCCATTCATTTTCCTGTAGGTCCTTGCCGTCCTTCCAGTTACAACGGTGGAGGCAGAGAGGGTGTTCACTGTTCACTGTTCAGTAAGGTGGAGAAGACTCTCTCCTCTCTCCGAGCGACAATGACCGAGCTCCGGATGGAGGCGCTGATAATGTACCAACTCCACCGAGACCTAATGCCACCCTTCAGCGAAGTTGTTGACTTGTTTGCGTGATCGGGAAGTCGCCGGCTAGATGTCAGGCTGCCGCTGTAAGCATGTAAGCAACCCTGAATGCTCAGAGAGGTTTTCTGCCATAGACTGGCTGCCGCTGTATGCATGTAAGCAACCCTGAATGCTCAGAGAGGTTTTCTGCCATAGACTGTATGGCAGTAATATGATAAATGCAGCGTTCACCGTAGTAGCTATTGGGTATCGATTACTTCGTCTGCCTGTGTCGTATCTATGTCCGCCGAGATGCGCAAATGGCCTCGAGGTCCGGGAGCAGGGATATGTTTTCTTCAAGAACATGGCAACGGAAGTTGATCATCCTATCTGTATGCGCTGCACAGATGGGTAGCTAAAGTTTCTTGAAATGCATATTGAATTTGACGCCATGATCGGGTCATCTGTATTATTGTTTTCAATGGCGGAAGTGCGACTGGTTCGATCATGTTTGACGTCCTCGCCTTTAGATCTTTGTTATCGGAGCGCAACAACGGCAAACATTTGTGCAGCGAAATGCGTATTTATTTTTCCGGTCGGACCCTCCCCTCGGTTTACTATCCCAGATTCAGAGCTGGAAATTCTGAAGAAAACTATCATTTATTTGATGCTCCAAGTTTTGTTTTAAATTTGCATGTTAGCTTCTTTATACTAACATTGTTTTCCCTTGACCGCAAAAAAAAATATTCAAATATAAGATAATCTTGTTTTTTGGCAAGGGTCGTCGAACCTTCTAGCAAAAAGTAGTTGGCCTCGAAGACGAACGGATGGATCCGCCCTTTAGAGGTGCAAAAACCTGTGTCTGTCACAAACTTTCGGACAACACAAAGAAAGTGTCACACGCAGGCACGTAGCCAGGATTGTTATCAGGGGAGGCACGTCAGCGGTAGAAACAAATTTCGCTCCTCAGCCATATGTTGTTGACCGCGGGGGGTGGTAGGGTCGGGTCGTCAGATAATCTCATTTTATTTAGTATAAATTTGTTTTGCTCAGGGCCTGTTTATGTGCATAGATGACTACAGGCACAACTATACAGAAAACAACGATTGTAAACGCCACATCTCCTGAACGGCGAAACACGAGTAGGAGCACATCACCAAGCATTTGCATGGCCGACACAAACAAAAACGTAGCAACTTGAGATAAGCTACGGTATGAAGCGTCAGCACATAGCTACAATGTCAAAAATACAGTGGATGAGAATTACCCACGTCCATCAATTCAAAGGGCTACGCTGATCTGAAGCTTTAGCCCTCATTTATTTTTCTTTTCAGATTTCATTATCAGATGTAGGTGTGTGACAGGGCTCAAAATACTCGCTATAAACTGAAACAAATTTATCAACAAATTTATCAACTTGCTATTAAATATACCCAATCAAACTGAAATATGACAAACCAATATCTCATGAGTTAGAAAGCCAGACTTTTCAAATTTCCCTAAATTGTTACAGCAGGAGGCATTTTGACTGAGCTTATGGCATCCTGGGAGAGCGTCCAATCTTGGGACGTGTCAGGGTAATGTCAGTTTACCCTACCAATACCTACACTAAAATCTACACCGCGAATAGAAGGTTAACATTTTGTTTTTCCAAGTGGTGTGTCAGTTTACCCTACCAATCCATTAAAGCTTACACAGCGAATAGCATGTTAACGTTGACTAAAGCCTACACAGCGAATAGCAACTTAACGTTGACTAAAGCCTACACAGCAAATAGCAGCTTAACGTTGACTAAAGCCTACACAGCGAATAGCAGCTTAACGTTGAATAAAGCCTACACAGCGAATAGCAGCTTAACGTTGAATAAAGCCTACACAGCGAATAGCAGCTTAACGTTGAATAAAGCCTACACAGCGAATAGCAGCTTAACGTTGACTAAATCCTACACAGCGAATAGCAGCTTAACGTTGACTAAAGCCTACACAGCGAATAGCAACTTATCGTTGACTAAAGCCTACACAGCGAATAGCAGCTTAACGTTGACTAAAGCCTACACAGCGAATAGCAGCTTAACGTTGACTACAGCCTACACAGCGAATAGCAGCTTAACGTTGACTAAAGCCTACACAGCGAATAGCAGCTTAACGTTGACTAAAGCCTACACAGCGAATAGCGGGTTGTGATCCCATGACAAGTCCAATCTTGGGACGTGTCCGGGGTTCAAGTGGTTAATTTCCTGGGCAACGCTGGGTACCCCTGCTAGTAGATAATAATATGTTATCAAAAATAGGCATTGAACAAAATGGGCGCACGTCCAAAATTAGGATTGTACCTTTTTTTACAAACATGACTATCTATTCAAGTTTCTACACTCACCTTTACTTAGGTTTGGTTCTTGTGTGGTCACATTCTGGACAACCCAACTCATCCAACGTCCACCATCGCCAAACGAATCATTAGCATACTTGATCGGAATGCCTCATGTTTCACTTCATTATGCCTCTTGAAAGCCCGTTTCTGTCCTTTATAAATACACCCAGAATACCCGCAACACATCTTTTGACGGGACGAAGGCACGCGAAAAGGTCCTGGCGCTTCTCGATCATCACGCTCAGATCTATCTGGCCCCATTTACATCATCAACCGTCCCAACACGGTCACAGCCTGTCACACCAACTTTCACCAACGCTTCCAACGACCTCAATCGCCCAATGGAAGATAACATGGGGCTATCACACGGGTGGCATAAAGTTCGAAGGATTTTGCTAACTCCGCTACCTCCCAATATTGCAGCGACTATGGCGCACATATTGGGCTGTGTCGAAATAATTGTGTTCAGAACATGCTCACAGCGTCATTTGGACCAATCAGCGACTGCTTTTGTGGCAGAAATGCACGCGTGTCAAATTGGACACGGAATCATCGAGGTAACTTGGATTTTGGAAATCGGTCTTTTTAGCCAGAATTTGTCACTTTTTGCAGATGCTTCCACCGGGTTGTTGTCCCAAACGCTCGTTGGTGAGTTGGAAGGATTTTTCACCTCTGCCGCCCTTGCTCTTAAGGGCAAAGCTGGCATGATTCAACACACATTTTTTCAAGTTTTTCCTTGCAGTCTGGAACGAAAACAGGTACAGCTAACAATTGACATCGTTTTGCTCAGTGTAAGGCAATGTCGGAACAATATAAAATGCAAGGTGACAACGTTCCTTTTCGATATCCAAAAGATCGAAAGCTAAAAAAAATAGAAATCGTGTGGTTACAAAATAAAGTGGCCCAAATCCGGGAAGAAATTCGAAATTTGGGGTAGGTAAGGTCCGCTCAAACTGGTTTCCCCCCTCAACGGCCGGCTCGATCCGCCCTTGCCAACATGTTAAGCTTATAGCAATGCACTTACTCGCCATACACATGTTGAGAACTAATATTTTATCGCTTCGCTACATTACTGGTACTTTCTGAAAAGTGATCGAGGAGGACTGAAGGAAGCAGTATCGCTCAGAGAAGCAGAATCGCTGGCTGACACTGCAGCGCCCAGAGGTAGGCTGGGCTGCAGCGCCCAGAGGTAGGCTGGGCTGCAGCGCCCAGAGGTAGGCTGGGCTGCAGCACCCAGAGGTAAGCTGCGCTGCAGCGCCCAGAGGTAGGCTGGACTGCAGCGCCCAGAGGTAGGCTGGGCTGCAGCGCCCAGAGGTAGGCTGGGCTGCAGCACCCAGAGGTAGGCTGGGCTGCAGCGCCCAGAGGTAGGCTGGGCTGCAGCGCCCAGAGGTAGGCTGGACTGCAGCACCCAGAGGTAGGCTGGGCTGCAGCACCCAGAGGTAGGCTGGGCTGCAGCGCCCAGAGGTAGGCTGGGCTGCAGCGCCCAGAGGTAGGCTGGGCTGCAGCGCCCAGAGGTAGGCTGGGCTGCAGCGCCCAGAGGTAGGCTGGACTGCAGCGCCCAGAGGTAGGCTGGACTGCAGCGCCCAGAGGTAGGCTGACACTGCAGCACCCGGAGGTAGGCTGGACTGCAGCGCCCAGAGGTAGGCTGGACTGCAGCGCCCAGAGGTAGGCTGGGCTGCAGCGCCCAGAGGTAGCCTGGACTGCAGCCCCCAGAGGTAGGCTGGGCTGCAGCGCCCAGAGGTAGGCTGGGCTGCAGCACCCGGCGACCGTTGTGCACTTTTGAAAAAAGTCCAAATGCAATTATTTTGCCCTGTAAAATCCGAAAATAGTATTTGTTCTGCGGACACTAGTGAGCTGCATTCGTAGTCTGTTCTCGACGAAGGGACTGCGATGTCGCCATGACCAAGGCTGAGCACACCGCTCCATGATAAACTGGCGTCACTTACCCACTTAGTTCCTAATTGATGTGTTACTATGAGCATTGAGCCATGACAGAATAACTGAGTTGTATGCGATTATATAGAAGCTGAGCAAAGAGCCCCTGCTATTCACAGAAAATAGTCATCAAGTCCACCATTACTGATCATCCCAATTTGGTCCGGCCTGCTTGATGTAAATACCAGTAATTATATGCTGCTGATGATTGGGGTTGCAGGGCGCACCGACTGTTTGTGGTCACTTGGCGCCCAGGAAGGCCAGTAAGCTAGAAGAACAAAACATTCGACATAGCATCGCGCGCACTGTTGGAATCAGTTTCATAATGCTTATGTCATGAACTGTGAAGAGTTTTCATAAGTTTCATGTTCAGTGCGCTTCAATTAATTGAATGCTGTTGCTTCAGATTCACGCCTATGTGGCAGGATCTATCCTTCTATTTTATGACATTGCTCGTAATTATACGAAGAGTCGAAAGAGCATAACTAAATGTAATTGGAGTGGTAGGTCTACTAAGGGACATAAGGTACTTCA
>JAXIVJ010009274.1:0-32500 GCA_036785665.1 Chirona hameri
ATATATATATATATATATATATATATATATATATATATATATATATATATATATATATATATATATATATATATATATATATATATATATATATATATATATATATATATATATATATATATATATATATATATATATATATATATATATATATATATATATATATATATATATATATATATATATATATATATATATATATATATATATATATATATATATATATATATATATATATATATATATATATATATATATATATATATATATATATATATATATATATATATATATATATATATATATATATATATATATATATATATATATAGGGTAATCTGGGGAGCTGAAACGAGCTGCGAAAGTTTTACGGCGATCCAAGCAGTGGTTCAGGAGATATTGCCTCAGGTATTTTTGCAAGGTCACAGTGCAGGTGAATCTTTGTCCGCCCATATCGCCGGGACTTCATGACGCAAAGTAAATTGGTCATATATCTTTGAAATGGCAATGAGCTATTCTACAAGATGGTACCGTTATATTTTATACTTTTCCGAAATTTCGACATTTTGTAATTCCCCGAAATTGTCCAACTTTTGGGCGACCCCAAATACATCAAAATTCTACCCTTTGACTCAAAATGTAATAAGTGATCAATTATCTGTCAAATAATGAAATAAAATTAATGTGGTTCTATCTATAAATAAGTCAAATTTTGCCATAAAAAAGAAGTTATTCGCCAATAACTTTTTAATGAATCAAGCTAGAGAGGTATGATCAACGCCATTTTGCTGCTCTCGTCGAGACACGTTGAATTACAAGCAATATGACATCTTTCTAACATTTATTGACCTTCACCTGAGGTAAATGCTCACGTCAATCTTTGACAGCCCATATCGCCGGGAAATTATGACTCAATATATATTTATCATATATGATTGGAATAGTAATAAGATACTCTACAAGATGGTACTGTCAGTTTTTTTTTTTAAATACAAAAATCGAAGTTTCTTTGGTAACCCCTAGAAGATCATAATTCCAATTTTCGACATAAGCAATTTTATGAATAATCAATTATCTTTGAAACCAAAAGGTAAAATTAATGTACTTGTGTCTATAAATCAGTCAAATTTTAACATGGTGTTTTTTTTAATATTGAAAATTGATATGTAAATAGCATGCAATTTGACTCATTTATAGACAGAAGCACATACATTTTAGCTTTTTATTTCAAAGATTGATTATTCATAAAATTCCTTAGCAAAAATTTGAATTTAGATGTTCTAGGGGTTCCAAAGAAACTTCAAAATTTTAAGAAATTCATGAATGAATTTTGCATTTTAAGAAAATTCAGAAACTAACAGTACCATCTTGTAGAGTATCTCATAACCATTCCAATGATATATACAAATATATATTGAATCATAAATTTCCGGAGATATGGGCTGTCAAAAATTTACGTGAAGATTGGCCTCAGGTCAAGGTCAAGAAATGCTACAAGAATATCATAAAATGAACAAATTTGACTTATTTATAGATAGAACCACATTAAAGGGAGTGTGCCTACAGTTTTGGAATGTCAAAAATATTTTTCATACGGTAAGTAGCTATTGGTTTGATTGTTGTATATGATGACATTCACATCTGCGGCCCCTTTAGTTGGATTTTCACTTATAGTTTTTTTCTCTCTCGATATCTATAAAACGATCGCCACTATGGTGATGTTATGTAAAACGGCGCACATAAGACAATAAAATTACGGTCACATCATGCAAGATAGAAAGACGAGTTTTGCACAGCACGTTCTTGCCACTGTGAACTTTATTATGTGCAAGTTTCGTAGCTCTAAATTGATATCTTCTTCAAAAAATGGCCATCGGCCATCATCGAAATGGCCATCTTCGGAAAACATGATGGCCGTCCAGTTTCTGTTCGGCTGCTGCTATCAGCGTGCACGAGGTGTTTTGTTGAATTGCTATTGGCCGGCGCTAACAATATGCTAGCAGTTTAATCGATGGTTGCAGTGCTTCTAGTAGCGGAAGTCCTCTGGAGTCTACCCGATAACTTTTTGCTCCCAAGCAAATTCCTGGAGTCTTTGAATATCTCAGCAACTAGGGTGAATCTGGAGAAATGAAGTATTGGTTCAATTCAGAAAATTGTGTTCCAGTGTCAATAACCCCAACTAAGTGATGTGAGTAGGCACACTCCCTTTAATTTTATTTCACTAATTGACAAATAATTGATCACTCATTAAATTGTGATGGTCGAAGGTTATAATTTCGATGTAGTTACTAGGGGTCGCCCAAAAAGTGAAAATTTCAGAAAATGACAAAATTGAGAAATTTCTGAAAAGTATACAATCTAACAGTACCATCTTGTAGAATAGCTCATTGCCATTCCAATGATATATGACAAATGTATATTTAGAAAGTCCCGGCGATATGGGCGGACAAAGATTGACCTGTACCTTGCAAAAATCCCTGAGGCAATATCTCCTGAACCACTGATTGGATCGCCGTAAAACTTTCACAGCTCCTCCCAGATTACCCTATATACCAATTTCGGTCAAAATCGGTGACATGAGGGTGTCACCCTTTGGTCGATTTCTCGTGGAATGCCCCAGGTAGTGATGAACAATTGGCAGCACTGCAATATGTGGAAATATTGTAATATTTGCCTCACAATGTCAAAGGTTAAAAATATTACCTGCACAAGGTAAATAAATTGTCTGCATCTACGAGGCCGTTCCAGCGCCCTCAACCGGAATAAGTGTCCATCCGCCGGTTGAGGCACTGAGGAGCAGAGCATGGGAATTGGGAACAGACAGTGGAAATTTCCAATGTAAACAGCATGGACAGCGTGCCACAATGCGCCAGAGCTGTCGTCACATAACGTTAGCTTTCCTCCACCAGCCTCAACCGCTCACACAGCAGTGGGGATTTTTCTCAACCGGCTGAGGTTGGTGGAGGCTCAACCGATTTTTGTTGAGGCGCGGGAACGACCGGTGGAGAAAATGATGCCTCAACCTAATCCGGTTGAGGCCACTGGAACAGCCCCTACATCTTCAAGTTGTCCTGTTGTGAGGCTCTTGGGGAGACTGAGAACCAATGCTTTGAGTTTCAGGCCTCAATTGAATAGTTAACCCTCGCCCTACGGGAGCTTTTTTCACCTTCGCCCTACGGGGAGAGGGCCTGACAGCCCCCTTGTTAACTTCCAAACCAAGCAACTTAGAGCAATGCGGTAAGAACCAGCATGTTGCCTGTCATGAGAGGAATCTAACAGTATGCGATTTTTAGGCTTCAGGTCAACGGGTGACCTTCCAGGTCAAGTGAATGACCTCGGATCGACCACGTCCCAGAACAGCGATTTGGTCCGCCAGAAAACCTCAAAATTAGAAATTGATGAATGTAAATAAAAAGACGTGCTCCTAGAACAGTTTTGTCTCAGAAATACAGAAAAGGTAATTATTTGTTCGTATCTTGTAAAAAAAAGTCAAACAAAATTATTTCGAAAAATGACGTCATGATTTCCTTACACTTAGGGAGCCATCACTCAGTCAAAAATAGAGATATTGCTTTGCAATTTGGTTTGGGTATTGTCCATACTCAGTTCTCTCACATATATTCCGGTTTTTCTAACATCTTTGAAATTTTGATTTTGTGACGATTTTTCCCAAAAAAGTTTTTTTTTTCATTTTAGGGGTCAAAAACCCAAAATTTCGGAAATACGAGATTGCCATTCTTAAGAAAAATATATTTGATATATATGCTTAATTGCGTTTGCAATTTGCTTTAAGACTCTGTTTTCTACGATTTTTTCCAATATTTATAGTTTTTCCACCAACATGACGTCATGAAAACATGATTATCTCCCAAACTATTCAACCAATTTAATTCATTTGTGTATAGCATACATATAATTGCTGTAAACTCAGCTACCGAAAATTTCAGCAAGATGTGACGCATGTGTAAAAAAGTGTTTCAAGAAAAACCTCGGGGGGGGGGGGGCTGTCAGCCCCCCGTAGGGCGAGGGTTAATGTACATAAATCTAAGCAAAAAGTTATGTAACTGGTTTGTTTTTTGTTTATTGGCGTTTAAGGGCACACAAACTCTGTTATGGTATGGCTTGGTATGGTATATAACTGGCATCATTAAATAACCAGAATTTCAGACAATGATACACAACAATGAGAAATGCGGGTGACAATGCGAGTGAGGAATAGGGTAAAGGTTGAACCAAATCATATACAAAATAATTAACTGATGATATTAGCAGTGCATCAGTGCTTTAGTGTGTGTGACGGGTGTCCTCTACAGCACCAATAACATGACAAAATACAAATCATGTGTTTTGGCATGATAGGTAATTGAACGTTTACCTTACCCCCTGAAGTATGCCTAGTCACTGATACATATCATTGAAATGGAAACAAGTGCTGAAACATGGTTACAAATTATGAATAATATGAGTAAATCATAAAAACTATCTTCTGTAATTTGATACTCACATCTCAAATTATGATATCACTTGACAAGGGTAACAGCATAAAGAGTAGTGGAATGTTTTTATACTTTAATGGACAAGTGCCTGAAAAAGATTTGTTATTGGACAAGCTGAAGGTGAGTTCAATAAGAAATATTTCAGGCGTGAGTTCATTAAATATTTTATCATGCGACTGTTCACCTGATCCAATAATGCATGACCAAATATAGTATGATCTAAGGCGATATTCCACTTTTGCACACCTTTATATAGGCACATTGAATATTGTATATTAATTCTACACATCTGATTTCATCAGAACTGCACTCAAAACAGGGATATTCTCAGTAATTACCTGACAATAATGATTTGTATCACCCATAAATAGCCTCAGCCGACCGCCCACAACTCCGCCATTACAATTAAATGTAAACAACATGAGCACAGAAATCAGTCAGATACTAAGACTGTCATATGACATCATATGTATCTGGTCAACCACTAAACCTTATCACGCTCCCACTAAACCTCCGTTCCTGGCGGAGCGCAGGACTTGTATTTGAGACTGAAGGTCAGCCGCACAGCGGCCGCTACCACAATGTGACCTTACTGGATGCATACCCAACACATTTCACACAAAAAACAGCCCACATTGTTTACATTTCAGTTTTAATGGCGGAGTCTTGTTGCGGTTGGCTGAGGCGATTGATGGGTGATAACAATTATTATTGTTAGTTAAGTACTGAGAATGTCTGTTTTGAGTGTAGTTCTAATGAAATCAGACATGTAGAATTAGTATAAAATAATCAATTTTCATATAAAAAGTTGTGCAAAAGCGGAATACGACCTGATCTAAAAGCAAAAGTGTTATTGGATCCTGTAGAGTCCATTATCACTTCCGGTGTTTTTCCCATTGGCTTCAGCATTACAATACATTAACACATGCATTTATTGGTAAAATATGTGTAACACATGCTGAATAGGAAATGGTCTCTCAGTTGCATGATAAAACCAATTAATGCCACTTTTATTTGGTTCTGTACAATTTTTATCTCTGGCAGGGGGGGGGGGATGATTATATAAAACATATTTTGAAGATCTTTTGATAAAATATCTCTACTTCACAAAAATCACAATCACTGGTTTTAGTTCAATACTACAGATTGGGGTAAAATACCACAGATTGAGGTGAAATACCACAGGTGAAAATAAAAAATAAGAAGGTAATTTTACCACAAATGTCCTTAAACATAAGTAGACAAAAAATTATCCCCCGATTACCCAGATAACGTATTAGTACCTAATACGTAATACGGTATTAGGTACCTAATCCATGGTCGCACAGTAAGCGTTTTTTTTTCACAGCCCAAGCCCACGCCACGAACCTGGATCGTTGGATGGTCACTAGATCCAATACAGTCTGTGTCCCAAAACACAACGCGGTTCAAGAACAGCTTGGAGTATAAATGCACTACTCAAAACTATTTTAAATAATATTCTTCTTTATTCACCACGACGGCACAAGCTCCAATCACGCGTGTGCTGATACGGGCGCCGCCATTTCTGCTCTGCGCCAAAAGCGCCGTTTATTCGTCGCTACTGCGCATGCTCACAAATGCAGGCGGGCGACAGTCGTTTGCTACGTGTGGATGCGTGAGGGTCCCGTGTAGTCTTGGGCGAGAAACCGAGATTGGAAGCTACATACTGGAATTTCGGCTTCTTTGGATAAGAAGTATTGTGTGTAATGTGGATTGAAAAAGTGAAGTGGTGTGAAATATCCGCAAGGCACTGAAGGCCTGAATGGACAGAAGTCCTGTGCTTGTGCAGAAGCACTGGCCGACCTGTGATCGACTGGCAGGCGTCGGCGAGGAGAAACTGTCGCGCTGCGCCTTTGTCCGGCTGCGCAGCATGGCTCGACTGTTTAATTTCTTGCTGGAGGAGAGCTGAAGTGATCTACAAGGTTCCAGACATTGCTTCCATTGTATATAAGGTATGAGATTTATATTTGGACACCGGTTCGTCATAATACGCGAGAAGAAGAGCATGTCGTGTTGGCTAGTCCTGATGACTACCAGCGTCCGGCCGCCATTGTGGTATGCGAGCGGCATACCGGAGGTAGGGCCGCCATTTTGAAATTGCGTCTTCAGTGATGAGGCCGATGTCGATATGGTGCCATCATAGATGTTGGATCATCGATACACCTTATTTCCGCGGTTGTTATCCGTCAGCCTGTCATGATAGCCGAGTCCCAACCTCCGCATGTCCACTAGTAAAGCGTGGTTCTGTGACTTATAAACAGGGATTATAACTCCACTTGACCCACGAAGGTGCCCACAGCGGTGTTCAGCTGCTGAACACCGCTGTGGGCACCTTAGTCTTCAGAAGGCAGGGTATTTGCGCCCCTTTTGTCTTGCCTCACAACGTCATCCGTGGTTCATGACGGCGGAATATGTGGAGGCAGTGGCGGATCCAGCGTGCGGTCAAGGGAGCCGCCAGGCAGCAATAGCAGGCGTCTCACGTTGGTGGGCCCCTTCGACTTTGGTGGGGCTGGATGGCTCAGTCGGTAGAGCATTGGACTCGAAATCCACAGGTTCCGGGTTCGAGTCTGGCTACTGGTGAGGTCATTCGGTTCCCCCGCTTGGGTCGGCGTGAGAGAAGACCCCGACTATAAATGACGGAAGTTGCGTAGTCGTGAAGCCCCAATACCACCACCACACGAAGAAGGCCCTCATAATGTCGGAATGGGTCCTCCATGGGCGGGATTGGCCCTCTATATGTCAGACTGGTTTCCTTATCTGCTGGAATTGGCCATTTCAAGACTGAAATGACACCTGAGGGTACCTGAGGGTGACCTCTGGTGACGGCTGTGGGCTCTCCACAGACACTCGGTTCTGGCCCCTTGCAAGGCGCAAGGGAGGGGCCATAGTCCCCTCCTGGATCCGCCACTGTTTGGCGAACACTGGCATCACACTTCTCCCCATTTTACGAACAAGTCTCCTACTCCTTTCGTACTTTTCTCACTTGCTCCTAATATTGCGTATGTTGCATTTACGCCACAATCGCTTCCCGCGCCAACCCATCATCCAACAAAGCGGACAGAATTACGAAAATCCTTGATGCGGCATCATGCAATGTGCTGCATGATATGAAGTTACACTTGCGGTGGTGCCGGGTGGCGGCCTCCTACCGCGCATCCAAAAGGTGCCTACTGCGCATGCGTGATAGAATCTGATTCGCATCGCATCCGAAAAGCCCCCATGGCCGATCGAAGTGACTTGAAAGCAACCGAACTTATGCACGGTTTTGCACAAATCGCAAACAAATTCGAGAGCGACGGTAACCGCCGGTGGTTATGAATGACACGCATAATGGGCCAACGTTTATAACTAGAGACCTTGTGTGTCTATAAAGGTACCATTCTGACATGTAGAGACCCAGTTTAGACTTTCAGAGCCCATTTCAGTCCTTCGAGGGCCCAAATTCAGCCCTTTGAAGGCCCATTTCAATCTTAAAAGGGCATATTTCAGCCTTCGGTGATCCATTGCAGCATTTAGGGGGCACATTCCGACCTACAGATAGCCCAATCGCCCTTACAGAGAGCCTGTCCTGACCTAATGAGGTCGTACTCAGACTAGAGGTGGCATAAGTTGACATTTTTGGGACCCAGACCCGACCCGGTCCCAAAAGTTGACAAATGGACCCAGTTATACCCGGTGCAAGGTAAGTTTGGACCAAGCGGACCCAACTAGCAAAATGTTGTCTCGCAACTGATATTGACAAATCTGCACCCTACAGTTAGTGCAAATAAACTAACTATTGCAGTTGCAAATACAGGGTGTTGCATAAAAATGTATCCACTCGGAAATATCGCGATAACTCCGGTAGTTTCGGTCGCAGATCTTCAAACTTACCAGCATTGGAAAGCTGATAGAATTGAAATTCTACATCTCATATGTGATAGTCAACCCCATCGACGTTCTATTCACTTAGCTTCACCGCAGCGAAAAAGACTGAAAAAAATGCGACAAAAGCATAGCTATATTTCCGAAAAGGACAATCTTTCACAGATCTGAGGCTGCGCTGGAGCAGCAAACAGCAGGTCCTAAGCGCTGGATCAAAGTCCAGACTGGTTATTGATTCAGCACTGATTGAATCGATTGGAATCGTTCAATCAATTAAAAAAACAATAAAAACAATTGATTCACCACCATATCTTTTGATTCATGAATCGTGATTGAATCATAACCAGTATCAAATAAAGGCTGATTGAATCAAAAGATTTAACGGTTCTTAACGCTTCAAGTACACTGGTAAATTGTGCAAATACATGCAGTCCCATTGGCTACATTCGTTTATACTGAAATAGTATTGCTGTAACAATGTTGTAATGATTATATATATATGTATGTTTCCATTGTATTGATTTGACATAATTCACCACATATATTTAAATGTTTAATCAAACGTGAATCGATTAAAATTTTTTTTTGATTCTTTGAATCGGAAAGATCAATTCTTAAAATTGTATCCGTGAATCGAACGGTGATTGAATTATTCAGATTCCAAAATGAATCATGATTGAATCGTTCCAAAAAAGTTGAATAAATAACCAGTCTGGATCAAACACACTTGAGCAGGAAACAGTAATGAACATGAAACAACATGACATTTCTGACAACAACGAAGTTACGACACTCGGGGCACCACTGACCAAGCCATGGCAGTGACCTCACATCAGATGCTCGAAGTGTCGGCCGCCCGACTCACAACACTGCATCCTGCGTTGCATGTATGCCATCACCTTGCGGCACAAGTCGGCTGTGATGGTGGCCAGGATCTCCCTGATGCTCTCCTTCAGGTCATTCAGAGTGCGTGGTTGAACCTGGTACACTCTTCCCTTGATGAACCCCTAGCGAGCGCTACGTCACAATGCTCCAGGAATTCTTCTTCCCGAAGATCCGGAACGGAACGAAGTGTGGATGCAACAAGACGGTGCCCTTGCACACACCGCTCATGTCAGCCTGGACGCACTCAAGGCCAAGTTCGCTGACGGGCTCATCTTGCAGAAGACGGAATTTCCGTGGCCGGCCAGGTCACCCGACCTGAGCCCCGTTGATTTTTTTCTCCTTTGGGGTTCATCAAGGGAAGAGTACCAGGTCCAACAACGCACTCTGGATGACCTGAAGGAGAGCATCAGTGAGATCCTGGCCACCATCACAGCCGACATGTGCCGCAAGGTCATGGTCAACATGCGACGCAGGATGCAGCTTTGCGTGGAGTCGGGCGGCCGACACTTCGAGCATCTGATGTGAGGTCGCTGCCATGGCTTGGTCAGAGTGGTGCCCCGAGTGTCGTAACTTCGTTGTTGATAGACATGCCATGTTGTTTCATGTTCATTACTGTTTGCTGCTCAAACGTTTTTGATCCAGCGCTTGGACCTGCTGTTTGCTGCTCCAGCGCGACCTCAGATATGTGAAAGATCACGTCCTTTGCGGAAATATAGCTATGTTTTTGTCGCATTTTTCAGTCTTTTTCGCTGCGGTGAAGCTAAGTGAATAGATCGTCGATGGGGTTGGTTATCACACATGTGGTGTATAATTTCACCAGCTTTCCAATGCTGGTAATTTTGGAAACCTGCGACCAAAACTACCGGAGTTATCGCGAGATTTTCAA
The DNA here is from genome assembly GCA_036785665.1 of Chirona hameri. Classification (NCBI taxonomy): domain Eukaryota; kingdom Metazoa; phylum Arthropoda; class Thecostraca; order Balanomorpha; family Balanidae; genus Chirona; species Chirona hameri. Next base: position 10,153 of record JAXIVJ010009274.1, read on the forward strand.
GTGGATACATTTTTATGAAACACCCTGTAGGTACATCCAGGTCAGACTGTCCAACAGCACAAAGAAACCTGCGTATCAGTGTTCCTACTTGCGTGAAACCAGCATGAAACATAAGTTGGGCCCAGTCTTTACCCGGTATTATTTGCCGGGACCCAGTCTGGGACCAACTGTGTCTAGAGACCGGGTCCTCAGGTCCATGTTTTGCCACCTCTAACTCAGACCCAGAGATGGCCGACTCTTGCCAACTACGGGTCCATTCTGGCCCACATAGGACTCTTTTACGCCTACATAGCACCCATTATGTCCAACAAAGGACCCATTCTGACCCCACAGAGTACCCATTCTATTCTACAGAGGACTCACTCAACTCTAAGAGGGCCTCTGGCCTCCAGGGGCTCATTCCGACCTACATAGGGCCCACTATGGCTTCCAGGAGGCATATTGTTTCAGGGTAGTGATGAATATGTTAATCTTGCAACATTGGTTTGGGTTAGGTTAGGGCCGAGCAATGTCAAAGGGACCCACTGTTGCTGCGTGGCGACCCTCTTGACTGAATCCTGCACCCACCACTGCAACTGGCCAGGTCAAAGTCTGTCTGAGAAACTGTCTGAATTTTGTGAAGCACGCAGTCCCTACCATTGTTAACGCTATGTGAATTATTTATGCCGATCGGAGTGTGATCATAGATCCTCTTGAGTCGTGGCACATGCTGCATTGGTCGACAGATGTTGATCTGCTGGTATATTTGGGCTTGCTCTAACTATGGTTGTTGCCGACGCTATCACTGCTTGGAAAGGGCGCAGTGATGCTCCAGAATCTAGGAATGCCGAAGTTAATTTTTAAATCGTGTTTTTACCGTTTCACACTATATGACGGCGTGATCCGCCTTGCTGTCGGGTCACGTGACCTGGCTACGCTGCATTCGGCGGTGCGCAGTGTCGCCGATGCCACCGGCCTGACTATTTTACAGCTATTCTATATACCCTTTTCCCTGGTTCAAGACGTTGGTGCGACCATTGCTCGAATATAAAAATGATGTGTAGACCTCATAACAAGGAGGACCAGCTGATGGTAGAGAGGGTCCAGCGTCGAGCATCCAAGCTGGTATTTTTCATCCGTCACCTGTCAATCGCTGAACATCTCAAAGCCTTGACAATTGCCTTCTCTCCAATACAGAAGACACAGGGGTGACGTTATCCTGGTGTACCAGGTATTGAACAGCAGGCTGGATCTCCCCGGAGAGGTGTTCTCCTCAGAGAATAACCTACGATTCTACGAGAATCACCAGAGGTCATAGACTGAAAGAAGCAATGCCCACGCTCAGTCACCATTCGAGCATTATATTCATTAATGACTGGAATTTTCTACTGGCTGAAATAGTAACAGCTCCTACACTCAACCAGTTTAAATATATGATTGGCAAGTACTGGAGGAGAATAAAATCCATAACTGAACGAGCTGCATGCGTCTTTGCTTTGCCGTAGACGTGATCGCAACCCAGACTTGGAAGTTCAAGCCTAAAGTCAGATGCCGATCACGGGAGAGGTAAAGAGCGGGCAAATCGGGTGCCTCGCACGTATATCAAAGTACGCCCGTCCTATGCAAGTCCTCTAAAGTAAGTACAGGGCGGAAAGATACATTGCACCGCATTTTTAACTTCAATAAATCCAAAAAATATGCATCACATGCATTTTATAATGCAATTTTTATAATGTATAATGATGTATTCACATACATTGTACATAAGGATACATCATGTACATTGTTGCAATACACCATTTTGAAGAACAATTCTGGGAAATTTGTATCCATCATGGTATACAATTATTACATTTATACGCTTATGCACTCATCACCTCAGCACGTGCTCAAAAAGTGCTCATTTTATTGCGAGGCACAGCTCGGCTCGTTTTTGAACATCGCAGATGAGTTGGAGAACGTTTTTTGCCAATGTTTCGGGTATCTCGTATGATGCCTTGTTTCGGTTCTCCCAGTTTTTGGAGATCATCCTGATATACCTTTGACCTGAGGTATCCCCGCAAAAATAAATGTGTGTGGGGGGGGGGGGGGCAGATGGAGAGAGTGGGCGGGCCAAGCGTGCCTCGTCTTCCGGCTGATGACATGGTCATCATGGAGTGTTGGAGTGAATATTGGAGGAGACATGGAGTGTTGTTGCAGCCATGTAATCGTTCGGTTGCACGTGAGGGGCTTCCCCCATCCTGCTGGAGTTACCAGCTGTCCTGATCATCACAAACGTCAACGGCAATCCACACCTCTGGACTTCGTCATCCTCGTATCATATACCTCACTAGAAGGCCTGCAATTTATATAGCCAGCCAATGCGTTCGCTGCCCGTTCCCCAGTCCGATGCGTCCTCCGGGTGAAGAAACCGGTGTGCCCGTCGCACTGAACTCTATAACATGGAACGCGCATTGGCCGGAAGACTGGTCTAATGCCGGCCTCCATCTTGCCGGTACCAAAAAAGGCGGCCGGGCGCGTGGCCGCCCGTGTTAAAGGGAATAGACATATTTAGTGTGACGTCACTGGTGGAAAGCGGTTCCAACAGCTGACTGCGCTAATGTTAAAGGCCATAGGGAAGATATTCTTATCTAGATTGTGAGAGAATGACGTTCGATTATGTGATGAAAACTTGTTTTATGGGTAATTTGGATTTTTCCTAATTTTTATCACGCATAACATGCATTCAGTAAAAACAAGCAACGTCACAATTGACGTTTAAATATTAATAGGCGGTTATGGCGCAGGTGTTACATTCACAAAATCGTAAGAAATGGCAGCTTTTGGTTTTGGTGGCGCCGATTTCAGTTCATATTACGGTGTTAGGTGAAGAGTAACCGCAATATTTGTACATTATTATTAACTTTAGGTTGTCTCGTTACATTTGTTTCCATCAATAATTTGTTTTCAAGGTTTACCTAATTTGATTGAACAAGGGGAGTCATTGGTTACGTCATTGGAGGCATGTGATTGCGTTAAAGGGAAATAATTACCTTTTCCCACAAAAATGGAGTTAGCACTTGAAATCGCCAGACGAGACTAAAATATATTGTAAATTCATCACATTTTGCATGAAAACTTTCCTACCGAAAGATATTTCAAGTTATAGTTGATAAGCGTTCCACTTTTAACGATCGGTACTTGCAAGTACTTTTGGTCCTCATCAAACTGCGGGCTTTTCCCGTATTGTTTTTTTACGCTATGGAGTGGAAAATATATTGTGCGTGTTCTGCTTGTTGTGATTATATGCCCGGCGATCTTCTAAAACTAACAGCGATTGGAAAAAGTGGCAATAAAATCGGAAGCTCATCAATGCACATCAACGGCGGCATAGTTGTGGTTGCGACCCTCAATTTTTGAAAATTGATTCATTTGTTTTCAACATTAGGAGTATTGTATAATTTGTCTGTGGCTGTATATAACACTATGCTTATATTATCATGACAAATATTTTTTTTCCTAAAAAAAAAACTAACAAACAATAACACAAAACTAGCAATTAAAGGAAATAGTTCACCTTCAACATGGGATTTTGAACTGAAATAGCAGTTTTGTAGCCCGTGTTGAGAAATCCTTATCTGCAACTTTTCTTGGCTGAAAAGCCTCTCCAGCCGAAGATATTTAACTTTGTGGCGAAGGAATGCGGCGCATATATGATATACCGTACCGTCTGAGAGTGCCAGCACTGCATAGAGCATGCGCAGACCAATAACGCACACCATAACATTAATAATTTACGACCTTCTGTCCTGAATTGGCGCGATGTAGGACCATTTTTGAGAAGAAAAAAAGAAACTGTATTAAAAAATATAATAAAATCGTGTTCTGAAAAATGTTCCGAAGGTGAACTATTTCCTTTGAATCAGAAGCTCATCGATGCACATCGACGGCGACCTATTTAGCGTCGGCGATTTGTTTACAAAGTCATTGTCATGCTTCTCGGCGCACTTAACCATTGTGGCGAGTTGTTCCTGATTAGTATACCCAAGTCCCGTAGCAGGCTTTGTTAATTACGTCACTGGTGCCATTCTTGTGTAGCATTGCAAAATATATCTGATTTTGAGTTGAAAGCTAATTAAAGACTTATTCAAATTATTGTTTTTAAGTTTGAATTTTCTTGTTAATCATGATTAAAGGTATGTTATCACTGTATTTCATAGTAGTTGACACTTCAGAAATTTATGACTTAATAATATTGTATCCAATATGCATTTCTCTCGCCTTTTGCTATTGTGGCGCAGTGCCGAGTGCGTTGCGAATACTTGCTTGCCTGGGGTTCAATTCATTCCGCCCTTATTTTATTCGAGTTGGTATAGTTTGCATGTTGTTATTCATGACTTATACTGATAGTCAGCCATGCATCACGGATGCTTCACGGATTGCTTCACGGATCAGTTTGATCGGAAACGTCACAGAGCCTCCAAAAATGCCGCACTCGATGTAAACAATGGTAGGGAAGGACGAATTTGTCAATGACCTTCATGAAGTACACAAGGTACTTGTTTTGTATTTTTCCTAACTTACAACTTTGAATTTGGGAATAATTTTATTTAATTCTTAAATTTAAATAAAATAATTTTAAAACCATAACGGTAGCCTAAGAAATTGTTGCTAACAAAATCAAAAGGTCATTATTTCCCTTTAAGGTGAACTGATAACTATTCAAATACCTAATTTCGAGGTGGCTTGTCAGGGAAAAATTGGTTTGTTAGGTGGTAAAATGAGGAAAAATCCACATTACCCATTAAACAACTTTTCATCACATCGAACGCCATTCTCCCACAATCTAGATAAGAATACCTTCCCTATGGCCTTTAACATTAGCGCAGTCAGCTGTTGGAACCACTTCCAATCAGTGACGTCATCACTACATAGGTCTATAGTACACCTTTAACATTACTTTTTAACTGAGCTAGCCAGATTGTCGGGAGTACTGAGAAATCTCCAAATCTGAAATTTCTCCTTCCAAAACGATCTGGTTGCTGAATTTCAACGCAAAAACCGTTGGGTATATTTGGTTATTTTAAAGGGCCAAATCTTGTGACATTTCGCATACGTCATTAGTATTCCTACCGCACTTCGTTTTCGCTATTTGAACCGACCGTCACCGAAACGCATCATATGTTACAAGGTCCTATAACCAGGTAAGGACACGAGCCATTTGACTTTGAACTCGGCGGACCGCCTTATGACGTCACTGGTGGCAGCCGGCTCCTTCGTCGGCGCCGCGCTCAAGCGGACCACGTAGTCAGCCGATAGTTACAACTCGCCAGTGGCGCACGCAGGGAGGGGGGGGGGGGGGGTCAAAAGGGTCAGCTGCCACCCCCCCCCCCCCCCCCATTTCTGAGGTGCACGCATCACATGTACCCGTATTCTGGCCCATACCTGGCGCTGGCAGGGGCCCGGCCTTTGTCAGGCCTGATCGAGACAGGGGCCCGTTGCTGGCAAATTGGCGTGATATGGGGGCCGGTCAGGACGAGGGCCGGGTCCTTGCATATTCTTAATGCTGGCCCCCTTCCTGGTAGGGGCCCGGTCTTGGTCAGGCCCGATCGAAGCAGGGTGCTGGCAAAGGCGTGGCATGGGCCCGGTCAGGACGAGGGCCCGTTCACAACATGGCCCCGTCCTTGCATATTCTTGATACTGGCCAGTTCCTGGTAGGGGTCCGGTCTTGGTCAGGTCCGATCGAGGCAGGGGCCCGGTGATGGCAAAGGCGTGATATGGTGCCCAGTCAGGACGAGGGCCCGGTCACAACAGGGCCCACTCCTTTCAAATTCTTAATACGGGCCTGTTACTGGTAGGGGCCCGATAAAGGCAGGGCGCTGGCAGAGGCGATGACGGGTCCCTCGGCCCGGTCAGGTCGAGGGACCCGTCACAACATGACCCGGTCCTTGCATATTATTTATACGGGCCCGTTCTTGGTCAGGCCCGATCGAGGCAGGGGCCCGGTGCTGGCAAAGGCCCGGTCACAACAGGGTCGGGTCCTTGCAAATTATTGATACGGACCCGGTCCTGGAAGCGGAGGTTGGAGGTGTTCATATTTTTCGTTTTTTTTAACAAAAAAAATATGAACACCTATAATCCATTTCTCCATTCAATTTGGAACGTTGTAGTGGTAGTCATATTGCACTACCACAAGTAGTTCGCTCAATATATTGCCATATGTCAGCCTGTGTACCCGCCTCCTTATCCTTTAAAGGGACTGTCCCACCTTTTTGAAAGTTGTCGAATCACACTTAAAGGAAATAGTTCACCTTCAACATAAGTTTTAAACTGAGATGGCAGTTTTGTAGCCCGTGTTGGGAAACCCCTATCTGCAAGTTTTCTTGACTGAAAAGACTCCAGCCGAATATATTTGAGTTTTTGGCGAAGGAATGCGGTGCTGGCGAAAAAATGTTGTACTGGTTCTAGCCCGGGCAGAGGCTCTACCATCAGCCAATCAGCTTGCAGCTGGTGCTAGCAAACGAATCGCCGGCCGCCGGTTGGCACATCTCCAATGCGAGTCTACCTTTACGCGACTACTTTCGAATCTGATTGGCTGAACCTTTTTTTACATTCGCGTGACGTCAGGACTCTGACTCAGAGAGTATGCATATAGTTTTGATAAACAATACAAATGTACGGCCTTCTGTCCTGAATCGGCGCGATATAAGGCCGTTTTTGACAATATAAAAAGAAATTGTATTAAAAAATATAATCAAATCGTGTTGGGTAAAACATTTACAAGGTGAACTATTTCCTTTAATTGCATGTCTACATGTCAGGCGAGGTCAGCTAAACAAATCAGTTCATCTATTCGTGAACTTTTTTTCCTAAAAAATGTGTATCTTGGAATATATTCAACTTTAGTTTTAAGCGAAAAGTTGTGTTGGTAACGTCATAGTTTTTGTTTTTAATAACAGGGAAATCCTTTGTGCTGCCAAATGTATGGAACATTTTTTTTTGTCGACATCTATTGCGCAGAAAAGGCGAACCACACGGTGTCTAGATTGGCTTAGATTGCGAACCACCCGGGATCGAGAAATGAAGACGAAAATATTTCAAGGCTGACCTTAAAACAAGTCGACTATCATTACCAGTTGGGTAGAGGCACGACGCTGTCGTTTTAGAGGCCCTATTACAATACACATGGGCTTTTTTTTACAGATGTCAAATTAAAACTAATATCTTTTTTATTAGATCATTGGTACCGGCAAGATGGCGGCCGGCATTAGACAGCCCGGCCCGTAGGGATCCACGGCGAATGCTTCCCCGTGGTCCGTCGTTACGATTACAGCGCCACCTGCCAGTGCCATGGTGGCGCCATGCAGCCCCCGTCCACGAATCGCAGGCTCCCTTCACTATGACCACCCCGGGAGTAGAAATCCCTTTACTCAGCTCGATCACTTGTTAAAAGCACGAACTTTATCGAAGGATGACGTCATAAGTTTAGTACATAGAGCACTAACTATCCGTTCCATAGATTCAACCATTCTTATTGTTTGGTCAAATGCACCTGAGATGGCGAAAATATGTGTATAAGTGGAAAATTTGAAACGTTCAAGTTAACCCTGCAAATCAAACGAAAGGATTTCTTTTACCATAGGGAAAAGTGCCATAGTATTTTGTTTATAGAAAATGGAATCCCTTTATATTTTGCTGCCAGATGCTACCAAATGGGCATTGTATATTCCGTTGCGCGGCGAGGGTACTTAAGTGTTTCAAAAGCTCTAAAATTGTGATATTTAAGTTGTTTTGACTTCGAATAATCAACAGGGAAGACCATTAGGCTGGTGTCATTACATAATCTACCTCTTGAATTCCTGCCATGTTGCTACTATCAAATCTGGAACGGTCTCAAACCGGACATGCGCCAAGTATGTCATGATTCTTGAGTATGGCTTGAACCTCTGATATCTGGGAAGAATGAGCAAAGAAAAGCTGAACAAACACATTAAAAACTGGGATGAGAAGTGGAAGGACGAAATTGAGAGCAAGACGAGTATAATTGTATACAAGAAATGGAAACAGCATGTATAGGAAGACAGCACATATGATAACACCAACATCCTACAGTCCTATACCAAGCCAGAACCAACACTCAACCCAAGGCTATAGAGACTAGGTAGACCCGTCCGGGGTAGGCAGCGAAATGCGTGATGTCACGGGCGCGTGACGTCACACGCTCCCTATTTAAATAGTGTTAAATCGGCCTACTTTCGCTAACTACCATTTGCATACCTTAGGTGCCAGAGGGATTAATTGAGCACTAAATGATAGATTGAAACGTCCTCTACAGCTCGGTTTTGGGAGATTTTCTCCTAAATTGCAAAGGTGAGTCGCTAGACGATGTCAAAGCGAGGCATGCAACCGAGCGAGGCCCATGCCCATATAAGGCAATGTTTGGATTTTGGCCACGGGGAACTGTCGCGGGATACTGTTTTTGGTTGAAGTGCGAATTTGGTATTATTTCACCTGGTTGTTGATGAAGGTGACTTGAGGATACTTTGTAGTAGTATCTATCAGGTGAAAGTGTTTTTACATCTGGATTACACTTGTTTCACCTACAATTATGTTGAAGATCGTTGAGTGACGAATGCGCCACCGTAAATAAACATGGCGGCCGCGCCGGTCGAAGGCGTAATTATTTTGGTAGACCGAGAAGTGTCACGAGACGGTCTACGAAAGGATAATCAAATCGCTTCTCCCGATTCGGCCACCCCATTGGTGGAAATCGAGCTGGAAAGTGACGGCATGGGACAGGGTGGACACGTTACGGAGAAAGCCATGACACCCCCCTGCACTCACCCTTCCACTAAATATAAGAAAAAGGTTCATAAATGAAAGCACAGCATGTGACCTATGCAAAGCAGAAAATGAAGACCTAGAGCCAGGAGGCTCACTCCTCCACCTTCAGCATTACGCGGGAGGGTCCCATCCAATACCAGCCTCTGATTGGCCGTGACGTCAACGGTACATGACTTTTGCTAGCCGGCATGATCAGCGTGCAAAATCTCATTGGGATCCCCCCTCTAACTCAAAAACTAAAAAGGCTAGCAAGACGCAGAAAACAGTATTCGAAAGCTCTCTACAAGGCCAGAAAGTTACTTCGGGTATTATTTGACTCAGGTCAATATTGATATTGAGGTCACCAGAGGTCATCAAAGGTCACATTTTCCAAGTGAAGGACTTTGCTCTAGAATCCCCCAAATATGTCGGGAACTATGAAAACTAGTAAGACACGGGAAAAAAAAACAATCGAAAGCTCATGGAAATTAAAATCGACATAACTGTACTCAAATTTAAGCTCAGGTCAATAGTTTAGACCCCAGAGGTCACGAAAGGTCACGAGGACGTTTTTTCCCAAACGCTTTGTATAAATAACTTTGTATTGGTTAGACATATAGCAGTAATTTTAACACCATCGTGTTTGTCTCGTAAATGCACTTCGAAACAAAATATTAATGGTGACCTGGTTAGGTCAACTTCAAAATTTGACCTCAGGTCAAGGTCATTTAGTGCCACAGGTAGGTCATGTTGCATATGAGGCGACGCGACTCGACGCGACAAACACAGTAGTATCATTTGCACGTCTCCATCTTTGTTCTATCAAGAGTTTGGGTGCATACTCAAGTTTGGGTTCATACTCAAGCAAGAGTCAAGTTTGGGTTCATACTCGAGTCTCACCCGGTAGCGAGCCAATCTGCTAAAAGCGTCCAATATCTCCAATAGTTGTCAGATTTGTTAACATAAAGAACCTATCATACCTCAAATTGTGTGTCGATAGTAAACTTATTCTTCCTATCTGTTAATCTAACAAGAGATGTTTTATTTATATTTATAAAGAAAAATACAATACGGTAGGGTGGTGAATTTATGATGTGAAGTGTACATGCTTTTCTGAACAATTTTACTCTTTTTCAGTTGACCATCTGACAATCCATCAGCGGCTTCAATCATGAGCAGCTTCCAAGGTATGGACTCCTCACGCCTTTCTTTACGAACGCTCGGGAGCATTTTCTAGAACGTATACCATGCTTGTTATGTATATGTTTCATTTTGTGCGCAAAATTCGAAGTCATATTTCATGAATTTGGAGCATTTAATCCTTAAAGTTCCTGGATCATTTAAAATGTTAACAGGATAAAATTAAACTACACTTTCTCGCACTCGGAACCGAAAGTACCGAAAGAACCGAAATGCTTCGCTGATAAATATGTTAGTTGATATGTGTGACTAGAGGTACACAAGGTATCGTGCAAACATGTGTCTCAGCTTGATATCAGTACTAGACTTTGTACCTGTGTGGATACACCAAATTTTAGCGTTTTTTTTTGTATAAAAGAAAATTGGGGCAGTAATATATGATTTTGTACAACCACAATATTCGCACGCTGATCTGATGCCAGGGCTTGGACATGAGTCTTTTTGACCGACGTCCTTGTGCCAGGTGCAGTTTTTTTTTGTGTGTGTGCTATTTTGCATAGTTTGTGCTTATGTTAAAATGTTTTGCGTAGCTATTCGGCGCGCTTGCTTTTATTCTGTGACATCTTACTTTTAGGTGCCAATCTACCATACGAGCAGAAGCTCGAAAAGCTCCAGCGGTATTTGCCGTTTCTGCGAAAAATGATAACCAAGCTGGAACGCACAAACGATCCCTCAAGAACTGCACAGCTGCAGAAGATGAAACATCTGCTTGGAATATTGACGGACAGCTCCCGAAAGTAAGTTCCATGGTTGTAATGCAGAGGAAGATTGCGACTATTGGTAAGATTGTGTTTTGATGTGTGCTGGTTTGGTGTGGTTTGATAAGTGTGGTTTTAATAATTTCACCAGCGCCAGTCACCATATCCAGCGCCGTGAATCATGGACGAGGTGGGGTGTCGGCGCAACCTGACGTCACGAGACCTCTGGTGCTGAATAGACATTTCAAATTGCTACTAATACATTGTAACAGAAAGCTTGATGAGCTTCACCAAGCAACAATATGATAATTAGTTTCGCTTTCCCACGATGCCTACGAGTGATAATGTCTATGAACTATCCGTCTTGATATCGCTGAATCAACTTAGTGCTGATTTGCTTCAAATTACACCTTGACACAAGCATACCACATATCGTTTCGAATCGTATCTTTCGTTTCCTTTTGTATCTGGCTGAGTCCCCGGTATCAATGCGAGAATAATCGAGTAGCAACTATATGAACACCAAACGTTTCTTGAAACCCTGCTAGTGGCATAAGTCGTCTGGACCTTTGCAATATTTGCCCAATGGGACAAACGTTAGCAACGCACTGTTGGGTCAAGAGTGGGCCTCTGGTGGCCAGAGTGGGACATTTGAAGGTCAGAGTTGGCCCACTGGAAGCCAGAAGGGGGCAATTAGTATCCAGAGGGGTCCTCTGGATGCCAGAGTGGGCCCTCTGGAAGCCAGAGGGGTCATCCGGAAGCCGGGTTGAGCCCTCGGGAGGTCAGAGTGGGCGAATGGGCTCTCTGGAAGCCAGAGGGGGTACAATGGTATCCAGAGAGGCCTTCTGGAGGTCAAAGTGGGTCATATGGAGGTCAGATTGGGCCCTCTGGATGTCTGAAAGAGCACTCTGGAGGAAAGAGACATCTGAAGGTGGAGGCCGGATTGGGCCTTGGTATCTCTAAATTTCAGTTGTTCGACCCGCTAGTTGAAGGGGGGGGGATGCACGAGCCGTATTCGGGCCGGTTGGTTTTCGTTTATACATCATGATTCGAGTTCAGAAACCGAAATGTCTTTGGCAATGACTGTCGGTCGTGCATGGAAGGATTCAGCTTGATATCACCAGAAGTGTACGTGCAATAGTATGTGTACTAGTGCTAACCCTTCCGCTCCGCTGATCGATTACAGGTCAAGTGGTGGTGCAAGCCAGTGATAGGCAATTAGAGATTGATAACCCGTTCTACCCGCGACACATCCGTCGTACCTATAATACGTTTTTGTACCCGTCATGCACCCGAGGTACCCGTCAAAAACCTACGGTGCCCGACATACACCCGTAGTACCCGTTGTGCCACTGTGAAACACGTGATAAACCCGTTATAGCCGGTACTCACCCATTATACCTGTGGTACACCCATGGCACTCGTTATAAACCCATTAAACACGTGAAAACTCCACCCCGGCTTAGCATATATTTATATATATATATATATATATATATATATATATATATATATATATATATATATATATATCTATATCTATATCTATATCTATATCTATATCTATATATATATATATATATATATATATATATATATATATATATATATATATATATATATATATATATATATATATATATATATATATATATATATATATATATATATATATATATATATATATATATATATATATATATATATATATACATATATATATATTATTTTGTAATCTCTGGAACGGCAGATCCCTATAAAATAAAGGGATCACTGTTGGCAGTGACAGTCACCCACTCATACATCCTTCCACTCAAGGCTATATAACAAGGTAGGCCATTGCGACCAAAAACAGGGTCCCAATGCCTCTGATTGGTCGATGGTCGTGACGTCAACGGTACATAACTTTTGCTAGCCGGCATGAGTAGCGTGCAAAATCCCATTGGGATCCCCCTCTAACTCGAAAACTAAAAAGGCCAGTAAGACGCAGAAAAGAGTGTTCTAAAGCTCTCTACAAGGTCATTCGAAGTTACTTCGGGTATTATTTGGCTCTGGTCAATATTGAGGTCACCCGAAGTCATCAAAGGTCACGTTTGCCAAGTGAAGGACTTTGCTCTAGAAGCCCCCAAATATCTCTGTGAACTATGAGAGCTAGTAATAAACGGGAAAAAGCAATCGAAAGCTCATGAAAATTCAAATCGCGATAGTTTTACTCAAACTTAAGCTCAGATCAATAGTTTAGGCCCCAGAGGCCCCAGAGGTCACCAAAGGTCACGAGGACATTTTCCCAAAAACTTTTTCATAAATAACTTTGTATTGGTTGGCATATTGTAGTAATTGTAAAACCATCGTGTTTGTCTCGTAAAGACGCTTCGAAACAACATATTAATGGTGACCTGGTTAGGTCAACTTAAACAAATGACCTCAGGTCAAGGTCATTTGGTGACCCATGTAGGTCATATTGCATATGGGGCGACGCGACTCGACACGAGCCAAACAGTGGTATCACTTGCACGTCTCTATCTGTATTCTATCAATAGTTATTGGCAAAAAGTGTTGGTGACCTGAGATGACCTCAGCCGACCTTACAGAGGTCACTGAGCAACAAATGCACCTGGGTCATCAATAATGAGATAAAATATCATGATTCGCCTGATCCAATGCATATTCTCTGAAAAGGAAGCATTTGTATATTTTCCCAAATTGACTTATAATGGGAGGTCACGAAATTGACCTGACCGATAAAAAAATCTGAGATAAACGAATTGTAGGTACTTATGACCTGATGAAATCCTGCAAGTTTCAAATTTATCAGACCAACACTGGCTTTTGCTCGACCACAAACATTTTTGGAGGTAAGGTCACTTGACGTGACCTGGTGACCTGGCTTAAGACGACCGGAAGTTAAAACTTTCACACAATGTGGGTAATTGATGCACACATAGCCGTGCCAAATTTGCTGCGCGCCGCTATTTTCTCGCTATTCTCGAGAAACCTCAGTGGTCAAGGTGACGCCCCCACCAGATCTCCTCGAATTTAGGCCACTATATTTTGCTGGGCCTCTAAATGGTCGCAAAAAAAAACGTCGGACAGGCCCATGTTGAAGTCTCAGGCCTTCCGAGGGCCCCCTCAGGCCTACCGAAGGCCCCCGTCAGGCCGACTGAGGGCCCCTCAGGCCTATACCGAGGGCCTCATCAGGCCTACCGAGGGCCCCCTCAAGCCGACTGAGGGTCTTCTGTCGGCCTTAGAGGTCCCCTCAGACTGGCTGGGGGCACCTCGGGAACCCCCGCCAGCATTTAGCATTTGGCTCCCCCATTAGCAAATTTGGCACGGCCATGTGTGCATCAATTACCCCACATTGTGTGAAAGTTTTAACTTCAGGTCGTCTCTCAGGTCAGGTCACCAGGTCACGTCAAGTGACCTAGTTTGGCCACAATGTTTGACCGATACATTTTAAACTTGCAGGATTTGATGTCATAAGTACCTACAATTAGTTTATCTCGGATTTGTTTTAATCGGTGACCTAAGGTCAGGTCAATTTCGTATCCTCCCCATTATAAGTCAATTTGGGAAAATATACAAATGCTTCCTTTTCAGAGAATATGTATTATATCAAGCCAATTCTTTCAGAATCATGTTATGGTAGGTCATTATTGATGACCCAGGTGCGATTGTTGCTCAGTGACCTCTGCAAGGTCGGCCGAGGTCATCTCAAGTCACCAGCACCTTTTTGCCAATAACTCTTGATCAAATAGAGATAAATACGTGACAGTGACACCACTGTGTTTGTCTCGTCGAGTCGCGTCGCTCCATATGCAACATGACCTACCTGGGTCACCAAATGACCTTGAGCTGAGGTCAAATTTTGAAGTTGACCTAACCAGGTCACCATTAATATGTTGTTTTGAAGCGCCTTCACGAGGTAAACACGATGGTGTTTAAAATTACTGCTATATGTCTAACCAATACAAAGTTATTCATGCAAAACGTTTTCGGAAAAAATGTCCTCGTGACCTTTGGTGACCTCTGGGCCGTAACTATTGACATGAGCTTAAATTTGAGCAAACTGTGGCGATTTGAATTTTCATGAGCTTTCGATTGCTTTTTTCCGTTTGTTATTAGCTCTCATAGTTCCAGAGATATTTTGGGGTTTCTAGAGCAAAGTCCTTTACTTGTAAAGTGTGACCTTTGATGACCTCTGGTGACCTCAATATTGACCTGTGCCAAATAATACCTGAGTAACTTCGAATGGCCTTGTAAAGAGCTTTCGAACACCGTTTTCTGCGTATTGCTCGCCTTTTTAGTTTTCTAGTTAGAGGGGGGGGGGATCCCAATGGGATTTTGCACGCTGATCATGCCGGCTAGCAAGTCATGTACCGTTGACGTCACTACCAATCAGAGGCTGGTATTGGATGGGACCCTCCCGCGTAATGCTGAAGGTGCCGGAGTGAGCCCCCCCCTTGTTTCCACTCGTCACCCATGACATTGTACTAATTACCTGGTATCTCCTGGATGGTGGTACCCACACCAAAAGAAGAGCACGTGCACCCCCCCCCCCCCCTCCCCTTCCCCACCCATCCATCCCCCACAATGCATCCATTATTAGCTATATGTTGATCACTATATCCAATTATGTCCCAATTATGTGGAATCTCCTGGATGCAGATACACACACACACACACACACACACACACACACACACACACACACACACACACACACACACACACACACACACACACACACACACACACACACACACACACACACACACACACACACACACACACACACACACACACACACACACACACACACACACACACACACACACACACACACACACACACACACACACACACACACACACACACACACACACGCACACGCACACGCACACGCACACGCACACGCACCCACACACGCGCACCCACACGCACCCACACGCACCCACACGCACCCACACGCACACGCACCCACACGCACCCACACGCACCCACACGCACCCACACGCACCCACACACGCACCCACGCACGCACGCACACACGCACGCACGCACGCACACACGCACACACGCACACACGCTCGCACACACACACACACACACACACACACACACACACACACACACACACACACACACACACACACACACACACACACACACACACACACACACACACACACACACACACACACACACACACACACACACACACACACACACACACACACACACACACACACACACACACACACACACACACACACACACACACACACACACACACACACACACACACACACACACACACACACACACACACACACACACACACACACACACACACACACACACACACACACACACACACACACACACACACACACACACACACACACACACACACACACACACACACACACACACACACACACACACACACACACACACACACACACACACACACACACACACACACACACACACACACACACACACACACACACACACACACACACACACACACACACACACACACACACACACACACACACACACACACACACACACACACACACACACACACACACACACACACACACACACACACACACACACACACACACACACACACACACACACACACACACACACACACATACACACACACACACACACACATACATACACACATACACACACACAAATAGACGTGCCCGTGAGCACCCCTCCTCCTCCCCACCCATGTATAGTAATGTCGCTCCATGCAAAGAGGTTGACCAGTTCACCCGTTAGCCCATTTATATTTGTTCGAAAGGCTGCTCAAGCGTATTAATGCCGATCCCCTGAAAGATGCGCCCTGTTGAAATGTGCATGTGCATAGTGCATATTAACTGGGATAACTGGGACCTTTAAATTCCTTGCGGATGGACAGACATACGCTTATCAAATAGTAATATATACTAGCGCCTTGTGCTCGCTCCGCGTCGCAATCCCATAGATTCGCAATCCCGATATATTGCATCCCGATAGATGGATGGATATTTGATTGATAGATGGATAAGTAAATGTGATATATTTTTTTTGATTTATTTGGTGTTGATTAGTGGTGCCAATCGGTACAATCATTTTCGGTATTCCGAATTTGTCCGAAGACCGATTCGGTTTTCGGACGGACATAAGCATATTTCTTAAGATTTTTTCGGACATCCAATGCCCAAGGATGGCTTGTCGCGAACATCACTTAGTTGCTTTGTTATTAAAAAAGAAAGTTGCCAAAGGTAATTCACATAAAACTTACTTTTATTTATAGACCATAGGTAAGCAAGCATAGCAATAGCACCATTTACGAGTATGATGGGGAAATCAAGAAAGGTACCAGAAGTTGAGCATAGGTACTTCGCAAATCAGAATCAGAATCAGAATCAGATTTATTAAGAACATTTCCAGTAAACTGGCTTTTCCATGTTCCTATTACAAGAGGACATGTCCAAAACTTATATCGCATCACGCATCAGATATCATCCTACATCACATAAAATACATCGTCGTTTGAGTGCAACACACCACAGAAATCACACTTCATCAACGCCACAACCACGCCTGAGGGCTGCGTCTTGGACATTCCATTGTTTCAGGGCTCTATATTGAAAAGAACGGCGCACCAGCTCTGTTCTCACCCGCGGTAACTGCAGGAGGGGTGCCCCTGATGAGCGTGACGTGCGGTTCGTTACCTGAGTACGGAACACGATCAGAGCTTTTAAAGCATCTGGCGTGTCCTCCCTAGTAATTAACCTATGGATGAGGGCAACGTCAGCAGCCGCAATCATGCCCTCTATAGACGGCCAGCCGAGCTCGGAAAGAGTGGCCGAAATATGGTCGCGTCGTTTTAGGTCCGATACAATGCGTGCCGCAAAATTGATCACTTTCTGCAGCCGCGCTCTCTGAGTGGCACAACCACCTCCCCAAACACACGCACAATATCTCACAAGGGGGAAAACTAGCGTCTCGATTAAAAATGTTCTGAGCTCACGAGGCACTTTGCTACGCAGTTTGCACAGGCCCACGAGCACATGATTGCAGCGCTGCACAGTCATCGTCACATGGTCTTCCCAGGTGAGTGCAGGATCGAGGACCACGCCCAGTACTTTGACTTTAGGAGCGGATGTTAGAGTGTGATCACCAAAACGGATAGTGATATCTCGAGTCCTCCTGCTGCGCGTTTTGAAGAAGAGGAACTCGGTTTTAGTTGGATTAATTTTAAGGCTGTTTTGAGTGAACCATGTGAGAGCAGTAGCCAATGTGCTCTCTATTCTGGTTTTGAGTTGTTCGACGTCACTTGGTACTTCAGAATCGATAAATTGAGCATCGTCGGCATACAAAATTATTTTCCCATGAGTGATATGTGATGCAAAATCATTAGTAAAAATCAAGAACAGTACTGGTCCTAGCACCGAGCCCTGCACCACACCGTGAGTCACAGGCAGAGGTTGTGGTGATCTCCCTCGAACAGTCTGGGAGCGATCAGAGAGCCAGTCCCTAAACCAATGGCTGTCAACCCCGTACCATCCTAGCTTTTCCAGAAGCATACCATGTCGCACACTATCGAATGCCTTAGAGGTGTCGGCCGTCACTAAAGAGGCCACGCGGCCAACATCGATCTGGTGGGTTGCGTATGCGACTGCGTCCAGCATGGCATGCTCCGTGGAGTGTCCCGGACGGAAACCGTATTGCTGCGGGCACAGTATGTTGTTCTCATGTAAATACGTTACTACTTGGGTGCATACAATTCGTTCACATAACTTTACCAATACTGATAAGATGGACAAGGGTCTATAGTTGTTCGGATCTGAGCGGTCGCCTGACTTAAATGTTGGCAGCACAGTCGCCTTTTTCCACATGTTCGGTACCTGGCCAGTCACAAGCGAGCAGTTAACAACATTAAGCAAATGCGGTCCAACTACAGGAAACGTCATTCTCAGCATCTGTATCGTGACGCCGTCGGCACCAGATGACCGCGACACTCCCATCCGTCCCAGGGCAACCGACAGCTCCGGCAGCGTAGCAGGAGCCACCCGGAACGCGCTCGCACACACTCGGGGAGGGCGCGGCCCAAGAATCTCTCCCTCGACCGCGGCCGCAGCCAGTGACTCGGCCACAGCGGGGCCGACCGAGGCGAAATGGGCATTGAGCCTGTCTGCCCACTCGCGTGTCCCCTCTGCGGGGTCCGCTGCGGTGTGAGTCGGCTTCTTACCCGCCATGATGTACCGCCTTATGTTAGGCCAGGTTGCTTGTCGGCTGTTCTTGAACGTCGTCTTGAAATATGATAAGCAAGCACTGTACTGAGCGCTTTTTACGGCGTTTCTGCAGGACCGGTACTTCTCACGTGAGTCTGCACATGGATTCGCATCCCTGTCAGTGCGTGCGATATCCCTTTCTTTCATCTTATCTCTAAGGTCATCGCTTTCGGAGAGCCAGGGGCACGGTGGGTGACGGACTCGGATGCGTGTGAGCGGCATGTGCTTGTCAATGTTGCGGTTCCATACGGCGAGAAACTTGTCGAGCTTTTCATCTGGGCACGTAGAGTTATATACAGGAGTCCAGTCATCTATGAGCATATCCAGCCTGAATGCATCCGGACAGAGTTGCCTGGTTGCCCGGACGGTTATATCAGTGGGCCGTCTTCGTACACGGGCTCCCTTGACCTGCGCAGTGATCATATCGTGATCGCTGATATCGCATGTGATCACCTTCGCGTCGCTTGTCAGGTCCGGGGTGTTGGTAATCAGGTGGTCCAGTAGAGTCGGGGTCGGGCTGGGATGTGTCGGCGTGTGTATCCAGGCTGTACTCCGTCAGCAGCTGCTGGTAAGCCGACACACCCGGTTTGTTGGTGCTCATCAGGTCAAAGTTCGTGTCCCCGAGCAGGTAGGAGGGTTTGTTTTTGGCGAGCACCTGTGTGAGCTGGTGGCTCAGGTCCTGCAGTGACGGTGAGACTGTGGCGCTGGGTGGTCGGTATACGACTCCGACTATGATCGGTCGGCGGCTCACGACCTGTACCCACAAACACTCAAGGTCAGAGTCAGTGGATTTGATCGAGAGCCTCTCGACTGCGAGGGAGTCTCGGAACAGGATGCAGACTCCTCCACCCTTTCGGACGGGCACCCGGTTTGGTCTTCCCCTGTCTCTCCTTATCATTGAATACCCGGGGAAGATGAGGAAGCTGTCACTTATGTCAGATGTCAGCCATGTCTCCCCCACGCACAGAATGTCGATTTGGTGCGTCGCCAGCAGATCCCTCACATTGTCCAGGGATGGATGGCATGATAGATCTCACGTTTAGGTGACTTATAGTGAGAACGCCGTTTCTGTCATCGGTGGTGTTGCACGAGTTAGTTTGCCGCAGAGTCAGCCGTGGCGGCTCCACCAGGCAGCGGGTCACGCAGCCGATCCCCGGTGCATATGTGACCCGGTCCGTGGACGGTCCCGTCCCGGCCGAGCTCGGCCGGTACCCCACCTGCACTTGAATGGCCTGGCTCTCGGTCCGGGCGGCGCTCGGGCCCTAAATGTCAACAGGTAAGCCTTGATGTTTCAACGGGTAAGCCTTTCGGACAAATTTCGGACAAACAATGATTTTCGGACAATTTCGGACGTGTCGACAGCTGACCATTGTCTTGGACATCGGTCGGACATTGGACAAATATTTTCTGAACTGGCACCACAGTGTTGATGTCTAGCAATTTTATGAAATTTAAAGTATTTTGAAAAGTAGTTGGGGAAAAGTAGTGGGGAAAGTAGTTTGGAGAAAAGTAGTTTGTGAAAGTAGTTGGTGAAAGTAGTTGGTGAAAGTAGTTGAGAGAAGTAGTTGGGGAAATGTGGTTGGGAAAAAGTAATTGTGGAAAAAGTAATTGTGAAAAAGTAGTTGGTTAAACAGAAGTTGGGGAAATGTAGTTGGTAATACAAATAGTATGGAAAAGTTAGTTGGTGCAAAAGTAGTTGAGGTAAAAGTAGTTGGGGGAAAAGTAGTTCAAAGAGGTTGAAAGTGAAAGTACTTCTGGGAAAAAGTAGTTTGGTAAAAAAACGTTTGAAAAGCATTTGTGTAAAGAATTTGGGTGAAAAGTAGTTGGGAAAAAGTAGTTGACGAAAAGTAGTTGGGGTAAAAGTAGTATGCGTAATGAAAAAGTTGTGTGAAAAGTTGGGGAAAAGTAGTTTGGTAAAAAGTAGCAAGTAGCTGGGTAAAAAGTAGTTAGTACAAAGAACTTTGGAAAAAGTAGTTGGGAGAAAAGTAGTTGGGAAAGAAGTCTCTATTGCAGGCTTGGTTGGCCGCGTTCGGGCGCGCTGCTGCCACGGCAGCATCGCCGACAGGTCCTAAGTCAGGCGGTGGTGCTGCGCCTCGCACGCCATCAACCGCCGGCGCAGCTACCTCTATGACAGGTCCTACGTTAGGCGGGGGGTGCCGCGCCTGGCACGTCATCAATCGCCGGCCCAGCTACATCTACGGCAGGTCCTACGTTAGGCGGGGGTGCCGCGCCTGGCACGTCATCAATCGCCGGCCCAGCTACCTCTACGGGAGGTCCTACGTTAGGCGGGGGTGCCGCGCCTGGCACGTCATCAATCGCCGGCCCAGCTACCTCTACGGCAGGTCCTACGTTAGGCGGGGGTGCCGCGCCTGGCACGTCATCAATCGCCGGCCCAGCTTCCCGGTCCTACGTTAGGCGGGGGTGCCGCGCCTGGCACGTCATCAATCGCCGGCCCAGCTACCTCTACGGCAGGTCCTACGTTAGGCGGGGGTGCCGCGCCTGGCACGTCATCAATCGCCGGCCCAGCTACCTCTACGGCAGGTTCTACGTTAGGCGGGGGTGCCGCGCCTCGCACGCCATCAACCGCCGGCCCAGCTACCTCTACGGGAGGTCTTACGTTAGGCGGGGGTGCTGCGCCTCGCACGCCATCAACCGCTGACCCAGCTACCTCTACGGGTGGTCCTACGTTAGGCTGGGGTGCCGCGCCTGGCACGTCATCAACCGCCGGCCCAGCTACCTCTACGGGAAAACCAACGTCATGTTGGCCTGTCACACCTGGTGCATTATTGTTAGCGGCCGCCAGCTCGGCTCGCTGTCTGGCGCGAGCCAAGGCCATGCGCTCTCGATTGCACGTTAAGCGTTCGTCGCGTGCAGCCGCTGTCTCGCGCTGCAACGCCAGCTCATGGTACAGTCGATCGCGTTCGCGGCGCGCTGCCTCAACTGCAGCCGGATCAAGCACCTCTACCGCTGGTCCGACTATCTGACCGTCGGGCTGGCCTGCCGCGCCCCGATCTGCGGCAGGTGGAGGGTCAGCTCCGCCTATCTCTGCCCTCTGTGGGGCGCGAGCCAAAGCGGCACGCTCGCGATCGCGTTGCTGGCGCTGAAGGCGCTGAGCCACCGACTCACGTTCCCTAGCTAGTCTGTTTCGCTCCCGGTCCTGCGCTCTTGGCGCGGCCGCGACGTCCGAGGCACTTCTCCGCGGCTGAACGGCAGGACCGGCGACATCAACTAAAATTCGTCATCAACGATCATCGCTTCGGCGTCATGTGGTACCGCCTCCGGCACTGACCCCGTAGGGTCGTCGGCTGGGGGTCGGGGGTACGGCACCTGTCAGCGTCTGCGAAGGTGTTTGATTTGGCATCGCAA
>JAXIVJ010009274.1:35000-51756 GCA_036785665.1 Chirona hameri
CATCTCCAACTCCAACCAACCCATCTCCGACACATCTACAGCAATTTAACGCACTTGTAATTTAAGGAATGTCTCTGGAATGGAGATTCCGTATGCATAAAGGCACGTGAATTACACACAGATTGTTGGCTGCGTTTATCCAGCGTGGGAATACAGACGCCGCCAACTATCAATATTTCTCCGGGATCTGCGGGACGGAGGTTCCATGTTCACAAAAGCACGTGATTAAGTCACTTTGGAACTTTTTGGAACACTTTGGAACAACCGCGAACAGACACACCGCTCAAATATTCATTTTTTCCCGGGCGGGACGGAGGCTACCTGGCCATCAAGTGACGTCATGACGCAGGTGCGGCATGTGCAGCTACTGTTACGTGCCGAGTTGCAGCAGCCCTGGGCGGAGTTTCGGTGCCTTTTTGAGCGGGTTTCGAGGCCATTGTTGGTTCTTACCCCCTCTCCCATCACCCCCCTCCCCCGGCATAACCCATTTCCACCAACACCCCTCCCTGCCCCTGTACCACATGGCCGGCCGGTACCTCGGCTCGGATTTGACGCCGCTGAAATACTAAATTTCTCCGGAATTTCCTGGACGGAGGTTCCATGCTCACAAAGGCACGTGAATTCAACCGCGGACAGACACGAAAACCTTGCTGTGTTTCGAGTGCAAAACGGACACTACTCAAATAGATATATAGGAGACTAGCGCCTTGTGCTCATTCCGCGTCGCAATCCCATAGATGGATGGAGATTTGATTGATAGATGGAGATTTGTATTTTTTTACTTGGCGGGTTTGCGGGGCTCGGGCATTGTTAGACTTGTCCGAATTGTCGAACTTGCGAAATCGATTTGGACTTGTTGGAAATCGTAGAGAAAAAAAAAACATGAAAAATCTTGTTTTCTGACAGTTTCCTGACTGGGATTCGAACCCAGGACCCTTGTATGAGTCCAGTCCGATATCGATGGCAATCGATAGTCCGTTGTCGACTTAGTATGTATGGGTCCATAGTTTCCATCGCCGTCTGTGTTAGCGTTGCGTCGCAGTCGTCCCGAAATCCTTGGCTCACCACCAGCTGCACATAACCCGACGTCACGTGACTTTGGTACATTGTCACGTGACTGCGGTGCCGGGCTGGTTGTGAACACCTACTGCTTCGCGACGACTGGGCCGGTGGATAAGACCCAGTTTAGGCACCTTTAGCGCTCATTCATCGCAAATTGATTTAGCACGTGCACCCCCATGCATGCCCCCCCCCCCCCCCTGCATCCCCCTCACCACCCCTCTTCGCCCAACCAAGTACCAACCCATCTCACACACATGGCTGACGCCGCTCAAATATTAATATTTCTCTGGATTCTCCGGGACGGAGGTTCTATGCTCACAAAGGCACGTGATTTCAACCGCGGAACGAAAGACAGGCAGACACTACTGACGTTTCTGAGCAGAAATACGGACAGGCGGACGCTGCTCAAATAATAAGGTAGAGGACTTGGACTTGTTGGACTTGCAAATCGATTCAGACTTGTCGGACTTGTCGGGCTTGTCGGGCGGAATGGAGGTTCCCTATGCACAAAGGCACGTGAATTGCACACAGATTGTTGGCTGTGTTTTCCCAGCTCGGAACTACAGACGCCGCTCAAATATGAATACTTATCGGGGATTCTCCTGGACGGAGGTTCCATGCTCACAAAGGCACGTGAATTCAACCGCGGACAGACACGAAAACCTTGCTGTGTTACGAGTGAAAAACGGACACTACTCAAATAGATATTAGGGGAGGACTAGCGCCTTGTGCTCGCTCCGCGTCGAATCCCACAGATTCGCAATCCCGATAGATGGATAGATATTTGATTGATAGATGGATAACTTTTTTACTTTTTTGACTTGTTGGTTGGACTTGTGGGACTTGTTGAACTTGTTGAACTTGTTGAACTTGTTGAACTTGTTGAACTTGTTGAACTTGTTGAACTTGTTGAACTTGTTGAACTTGTTGAACTTGTTGAACTTGTTGGAATTGTCGGACTTGTCGGACTTGTGGACTGGACTTGTCGGATTTGTTGAGACTTGTCGGGCTTGGACTTGTTGGACTTGTTGGACTTGTTGGACTTGCATCTCCAACTCCAACCAACCCATCTCCGACACAGCTATAGATATTTAACCTACTTGTAATTTAACGAATTTCTCCGGAATGGAGGTTCCCTGTGCATCAAGGCACATGAATTACACAAATATTGTTGGCTGTGTTTTCCCAGCTCGGAACTACAGATGCCGCTCAAATATTAATATTTCTCGGGGATTCTCCTTCCATGCTCACAAAGGCACGTAAATTCAACCGCGGACAGGCACGAAAACCTTGCTGTGTTTCGAGTGCAAAACGGACACTACTCAAATAGATATATAGGAGGGATAGGAGGGATGATGATTGCCGTTTCCAATGTCCGTGTTGCCCACTTTGGCGCTGTCGGTCATGGCCGCCCGAACATGTTTCCGAAAAATGGATTTAACGTAGGCAGGATTTAATCAAATAGAAAAACCAAAGATCGAAAAGTTGTTCAGAATTGTTTACTTCATACGAATCCACCCTCGAAATATTCTAAATCCGGATTTTTCTCTCACAATCCTGACGACGATGCATAATGGCCGCCCGAACATGTTGCCGAAAAATGGATTTAAGGGAGTCAGGAATTAATTAAATCCAAAAACCGAAGATAGAAAAGTTGTTCAGAATTGCTTACTACATTCTAGACTGTTGCAAAATGGACGAAGTTACTCACCCAAAGTTCTACCACTTGAATTCTTGATCCATTGCTCTTCCTGGTTTCAGAACAGTTTTTGTTTCAGTGCTAGCATCGTTAAAGATCAAAATTGTTGGGCATTGTGGAAACTGAGTGCCCTTCCCTCTGTTGTATTCTGTTATCCGGGTAGCCCCCAAAAAACGCGCCGAGTTTCGAGGCTTACCAATTTGTTTTGGGTATATGGAGTTGACAGTTGGTACACATACAAAACAATGAATTCTGCGCTAAGCAAAAAAAAGTTTCATATCAATCGGATATTTAGTTTCGATGTTATAAGACATATAAACCAGACTGGTTATTGATTCAACGCTGATTGAATCGATTGGAATCGTTCAATCAAAATTCATTGAATCAACAAATAATTGATTCACCACCAGATATTTTGATTCATGAATCGTGATTGAATCAAAACCCGCATCAAATCAAGGCTGATTGAATCAAAATATTAAACGATTCTTAACGATTCAAGTACACCGGTAAATTGTGCAAATATGTGCAGTCCCAGTGGCTACATTAATTTATACTGAAGTAGTATTGCTGTAACAATGTTTTAATGATCATATATATGTGTTTCCAATTTTATTGATTTAACATAAATTCACCACATATATTTAAATGTTGAATCAAAAGTGAATCGATTCAAATATTTTTGATTCTTTGAATCGGAAAGAATCAATTCTCAAAATTGTATCCGTGAATCGAACGGTGATTGAATCATTCAGATTCCAAAATGAATCATGATTGAATCGTTCCAAATAGGTTGAATCAATAACCAGTCTGATATAAACCCTTAAAAAAACGTGTTTTTGACGTTTGTTTTATTTCCACGCGTGAACGATTGGACCACCTTCAGCCCGGACAGCCGCCAACAAACGCGACTTTCAACCTTTCAAATTGGTCCCAACCTCATTGCCAGCCCAAGGGAAGGAAGGTATTTCTCATACATGCTCAGCACTGACACCGACATTTCGTCATAGACATTTCGTGACGTCATTTAGTGACGTCGTTTAGTGGCGTCATTTAGTGACGTCATTTAGTGACGTCATAGACCCATTTAGCAGAGGGTGGGACAACTTCACAGAAGGGTGGTATAACATGTTTTACCGCATGCCGAGATATCCTTTCAACATTAGCACGTGCTTTTTTGGGGAATAAATATATTCCCGCCCGGTGCTGGGAAATTCTGCAATATTCACAGAGGTTTTTATGCGGAGGGCCGGTAGGCCCGAGGTACGAAGAAAAGAAAACGAGGTGAATATTGCAGAATTTACCAAGCACAAGGGCGGGAAGATATTTACCACATGCCGTTTCCGCGTTGTAGATTGTGCCTGAATTATAGTCTTCTTAAAGTAATTCTTCTGCTTGTGAAGCATGGAGAATGACACCCATATCGAAAGATTATTTTTCCTCTATATTTAGGCTTTCAAATATCAGACAATGAGAACCTAGGAACGTCA
This sequence comes from Chirona hameri, assembly GCA_036785665.1. NCBI lineage: Eukaryota > Metazoa > Arthropoda > Thecostraca > Balanomorpha > Balanidae > Chirona > Chirona hameri. The sequence goes on from JAXIVJ010009274.1 coordinate 39,252, forward strand.
GAAGATAGAGTGAGGAAGTTTATCGAGTCCAGCCGAAATGAAGAAACAATGAGAAAAACCGAGCACTGGATCAAACGTCTCAAAGAACACTGCAACAAACAGAAAGGCGAAACTCTGGAAAATGTAAACACAACTTCACTGCACGCATTTCTATGCTCGTTTTTGATTGAAATAAGGAAGAGCAATGGGAGAGCTATGAGACAACAACGATTCACTGCATGTGCTGTCATCAGTCGATGATATATACATCTGTGTTTCGCAGCAATAAACACCTTCTACAATGTACTGATATCTTTCTGTAGTTAATACGACAAACTGAACTAGAAATTCGCAATGACCCGCCTGCATTTTGATTGGAAACGCGACATATATTTGGCGCTTCTGTATCAATACCGACAGAGTCTGCAATTGTTTCAACAATGCTCTGCTATGGAAAAATGTCGTATGTGCTTCTGTTTTTGCTCTACCGATCTCAATATTCTGTTAAATAATTGTCTGGGAAAATCAAAATGACCTAGGTCAAAATCGTTTCCCAGATACCTTCAACATTAGCCGCAGCGGGCCCAAAGCTTTTCCCAAAAGCACGTGCTAATGTTAAAAGGATATCTCGGCATGTGGTAAACAGCCGAACCTTTCAGGCGGTTCAAAACGGACGGTATTCACTACTTATTAACTGCTATGCCGGCCAATCCAGCGGGACGCTTATTTGGAACCAATAGTACCGTGATCTGCCGTGATCACTTCTGAGCAATGGCGGCGGAAATGGCGCCAAACCAGCGTATCAATAATGGGCAGCGGGTATCAATAGTGGGCAGCGGAGCGGGCACATACGTTTGAACTTGATTTAACATCTTCTCAAAGGTACTTTGAAATTTAATAATATTTTCGAAAGGTTTGTGGCTATGCAAGTGGCTTAGATGGAAAGAAAATTAAGTGAAGTTTTCAAATATGGCTTAACCCTCGCCCTGGTGGTGTGTGGGTGTGGGGGGGGGGTATTTTGACTCCCCTCCCCCTGAGTTTTTCTCGGAAATAGCGGGAAAACGGTGGCGCGCAGTGCCGCCAAATTTGGTACAGCTATTCGGGCATCAATTACCCACCTTGTGCGAAAGTTTTGACATCAGGTCATCTCAGGTCAGGTCACCAGGTCACGTCAAGTGACCTTACCTCACAAAATGTTTGTGGTCGTGCCAAAGCCACGGTCTTTGTCTTTGAGAGATTTTAAACTTGCATGAGTTCATAAGGTCATAAGTACCTACAATTCGTATATCGTTGATTTTGGGGTATTTGTGACCCAAGGTCAAGTCAATTTCGTGACCTCATAAGTCGAGGGGAAAATATACAAATGCTTCCTATTCAGAAAATATGCATTGGATTAGGCCAATTCTTCAAGAATCATGTTATTTTAGCTCATTCTTGATGACCCAGGTGCAATTGTTGCTCAGTGACATTTGCAAGGTCATCTGAGGTCGCCAGCACTGTTTTGGCCAATAACTCTTGATAGAGACGTGCGGATGACACCACTGTGTTTGTCTCGTCGAGTCGCGTCGCCCCATATGCAACATGACCTACCTGGGTCACCAAATGTCCTTGACCTGAGGTCAGATTTTGAAATTGACCTAACCAGGTCACCATTAATATGTTTCGAAGCGCCTTGACGAGACAAACACGATGGTGTGTTCAACTTATTGCCCTATCTTTAACCGATACAAAGTTATTCACGGAACAACTTTTGGGGAGAAATGCCCTCGCGACATTCGGTGGCCTCTGGAGCCTAAACTATTGACTTGGGCTAAAATTTGGAGGACACCAAGTGCGATTGCATTGTTCAAGAACTTTAGATTGGGTATTTATCGTTTGTTCCTAGCTATCATAGTTCCCGAGATATTTGGGGGTGTTCGAAGCGAAGTCCTTAAACTAGAAAACATGACCTTTGATGACCTCTGGTGACCTCAATATTGACCTAAGCCAAAACCATACCTAAAGTAACTTCGAATGTCCTTGTCGAGAGCTTTCTAGCGCCTTTTTCCGCGTCTTTCTAGCCCTTTTAGAGTTTTCGAGTTAGATGGTAGGTAATTTTGCCCCCCCCCCCCCCCCCCCCCAATCAGGCGAGCTGTCTCAGAGACCCCCGGGGCGCGGGTTAATATTGATCCACATCGGCCTTGTTATTCCAAAATCACTGTTTGTTTCATTCAATGAATGCTCCCTTATTGATCATGGGTATCTTTAAAAGGCAATTGCAAATTTCCGAGAGGTTTTTGGCTATGCAAGCGGCTTAGATTGAAAGAAAAATTTAGTGAAGTTTAAAATACCTATGGCGTAATATTGATCCACATCGGCCTAGTTATTGCAAAAGCATCGTTTGTCTCATTTAATGGATGTTTCCCTCACTGCTCAAGGGTATATTTAGAAGGCAATTAAGAAAATTTCTGAAAGGTTTTTGGCTATACAAGTAGCTTAGATTAAAAGATAATTGAGTGAGGTTTCCAAATATGGCTTAATATTGATCCACATCGGTCTAGTTATTGCAAAAGCATTGTAATTGTTTCATTCAATGGGTGTTTTCCTCATTGTACATGTTTATATTAAGAAGGCAAATAAGTAACTTTTGGAAAGGTTTTTAGCTATGCAAGTGGCTTAGATTGAAAGAAAATCGAATGAAGTTTTCACATGTGCCCTACATGTGCCTGACAGCCCCCCCCCCCCCGCCCCCTGAGGTTTTTCTTGAATAACTGTTTACACATGTGGCGCATCTTGCTGAAATTTTCGGTAGCTGAGTTTACAACAATTATACGTAAGCTGTACACATTTAATTGAAATTAGTTGAGTAGTTTGGGAAATAATCATGTTTTGATGACGATGACGATGGAAAAATGATAAATAATTGAAAAATGGTAGAAAACCAAGTTTTAAAGGAAATTGCAAACGCAATTCACCAAAGATACAAAATGGCATTCTCTTTCAAATGGAAATCTCGGATTTGCAAAATTTTGGGTTTTTGACCCCTAAATAAAAAAAAAATGTGGAAAATCCCCACAAAATCCAAATTTTCAAAGATGTTAGAAAAACCGGAATATATGTGAGAGAACTGAGCATGGACAATACTCATACCAAATGTCAAAGCGATATCTTCATTTTTGACTGAGTGATGGCTCCCTAAGTGTAAGAAACTGATGACGTCATTTTTAAAATAACTTTTTTTTACTTTTTTTGACAAGATACGAACAAATAATTTCCTTTTCTGTATTTCTGAGCCAAAACTGGTCTTGGAACATGCCTTTTTATTTACATTTATTAATTTATAATTTTGAGGTTTTCTGAAGAGCAAAATCGCTGTTTTGGACGTGGTAAATCCGAGGTCATTCACTTGACCTGGAAGGTCACCCGTTGAACTGAAACCTCAAAATCGCATACTGTTAGATTCCTCTCATGACAGGCAACATGCTGGTTCTTACCGCATTGCTCTAAGTTGCTTGGTTTGGAAGTTAACAGGTGGGGCTGTCAGCCCCCCCCCCCCCCTCCGTAGGGCGTTTCAATCTAAGCCTCCGAAGGCGGAAAAAGCTCCCGTAGGGTGAGGGTTAATATTGATCCACATCGGTCTAGTTATTGCAAAAACATAATTTGTTTCACTCCATGGTGATTGTTTTTGGGTGATATTCATTTGAAAGCAAATTATTAAAACTTTCCAATGTTTCTTTACTATTTCTACAATTGTATATATCGTTTATTAAATTTAAATGCCAACTAAACCCATAGAATATGCTTTATAGGCGATTGTTTATCAGTATTCAGTGTTTCTCAAAGGCCCCCATCATGTCTTACAATTAATTTCAAGAAATAGACATTAGAATATATAAACATAATTTTGGCTTATATCAACACGCGCACTGGATAAATGTATGCCACTAACGCGCACTGTAGGGGGGAGGCACTTTTGTGCCCCCTCCCTCGAGATCTCCGAAAGTATGAGAGCTAAATCGATCAAACTTACAGGGTGGGTAGGTGCTATAATGATCTACATTTGCCGACATTTGGGTGACATTAGGCCAATATATTGGAGGTCAAACGAGGTCACGAAGGTCAAATATGGCCAAATGTCACCGTTTTGGGAATTTGACCTCTGTGACGTCACAGGTCGCCACCAGGGTGTCCAAAGTTGTGTTCAGGGATGAACATTGACATTGGCTACCGAATGTCGTTTGAATCATCCCGATCCGACTGCTGTTTCCGAAGATATCGCTTCGCCTACTTCGATTCTGGCCGCCATCCATATGGTGTTTGCTTAAATGTCGCACAAAACCACCGCCCTGCTCCGCTTCGTGTTCGAGCTATTCACAAAAAAAAACGTGTGGGGGAGGGGGGGCACAAGAGTACCCCCCCCCCCCCATCCAGTGAGCGTGTTAAATCACAAAATATATCCACTTGCAACTTATTTCTAAAATATGTAGAGTAATCATTTCATTAAATAAAATACAATTAGTTGGCGGAACGTGAACCCATTGTGCCCATGTTGAAGGAAAATATCTGCACTACCTAGTATTTGTATGTACCGTGGAATACAATGGTGACGCAGAGACCTAAGGGATTCGAAATTTATCGCCTGAATGCCAACTCTGGTACAGCTGACTAATTGTGATGTATCGTTGAAATGGTGTTTATATGCATGTTTTCAATACAATGTATGTAACAATGAACTTTATATATGATTTGCATTCGAATACACACACAATTGTATTAAGCATATTTAGTTTTCTTTCCGCCGATGTGATTACCATATCCTACTGTATAGTTGAAATTCTAGAAGAAAATGGTAAATATTCCACAAAGCATACCAGAAGTAGTCGATGTGGTAGCATAGTTAGTTTATTATAGTTTGAACCAGGCGTGACGTTGCCATGGTAGTCGCCAAACTTGAACCTACTCATTGATTTAAGTACTCTGGTCAAAATAATTAGTTATGCATGTGATCGAAGGTTCTATATGCAATCGTAGGGTGAGGAAAAGCACCATACACAAATCGTTAATTTGTGTATGGTGCTTTTCAACAGGAAGTGACACACATTTTTGTTGTTGTTGTAAAACGTGACTTGATTACCGTACCCTACATGATGGTACGATTCGCTTGTGCTTCTTGCATTTTATAATTATGATTGACACTTGCCCTTGTTGCAGGCTCAAATACGAGCTTCTGGTGAAGTGTGAGGGAGTGTTACAGAAGCTTCACGACAAGATCGAAGGAGTAAGTACCTTTTAAGTTTGTCTTTTAAGTCTTATAGGTAAGATCAAAGTTGGGTAGAGTATAATGACTAAGGTTTTCTTCTCTGAAGAGGACTAAATCCGTGTCAAACGTGTAATGTATTAAATATACGGCTTCACCACATCGTACTACGAATGTGTCAAAACATGTCCATTTATATGAACGCCTTTCATGATTATTTTGCAACGATAATGTTCATGGATTATTCCGCCTGTTGTTCCAGGAATCAGATGATGATGTTATGGAAGTACCTCAGCCGACGCGGCCACAACCTCCACAGCCACCACCACCAAAACCCCAGAGGCGTCAACTATATCCAGAATCAGAGTGGGAGAGACCGTCGCCTCCTCGCGAAACCCAACGTTCTGCGCCGGGCTTGTCTGGCACGAGGTAATTTAAAGGAAATAACCCACCTTGCATTAACATATACCCCAAAAATGCAATGTTTCAAAAGCAATATATTTCGAAAACATAGACGCATAGACGCATATCCAGTATATATTGCGAGAAGTGGCGCAAATTTAAAAAGTGGCGCATGTTATGCCATTGCGTGCTTCGAAAGAAGATGTAAAAGACTCGGGACTTATGTAAAATATTATTTATTAAAGTGGTAAGTGCAAATGTAATGATAATATATGAATTGCTTACATAACTAGCATAATATTGTCATTGGCGAAGGGTTCACTCGCTGGTCCAGTAACGTTGCTTTCAACACATGCTACCATATGAAGCCTGTCGACACACCGCTGAATCACAAGATAAAACATCAAGTATATTCTGCAGGACAGCCCTTACAACCAAACAGAGTATGACACAAGTGGTTTCTCGGCATTGCTGCAAAACTGTTATCTCAGTTTGAAACCCCATTATGAAGGTGGGTCATTTCCTTTAACCCGCCCCCGACTGGGGGGGGGGGGGGGGTTGAACACCCCCCCCCCCCCTGCGGTTTTTCAAGATAACGAAAAAATGACGGTTGTTGTGCCGTTGGCGGAGCTGGCCGCCGGCTGTTGTATTTCTCACAGTCGCGACTGACCCCAACACACACTCACCAAAGCCGAGAACAATAATGCGCGTATGGTGGCGCCACCCCCTGACCCTGCCCCGGTCACCTGCCCCGGTCACGATAACGGCGCGCGGGACGGGACATCAGCTGGGTTCATACATGACGGAATGAAACCCACAGAACGAAATACACTGCACAATAAAGACAGAAATGACCGTGGGCATCAGCCCTTGTGCAAGTTAAAGAAAACACCTATTTTATCAGTAAATACGGTCACTGGCTCCTCACCAACGCTCATCACGGCAGTGAGAGCGGCCACATATTCCGCTAAATAAATCGGCAGCTCTTCGGGCAAACGCACTGATACAGGTTTATACCCGGGACAAACAATTCCTATCTGCTGCTGGGTGGCGTCCACAATACATAGCACGTCATGCACATCATTCCAGCGACAAATGTCACCAAATGACCATTCTACATTGTCGCACATGAATGGCACCACGGCTGCGCAAGCGTCGACATCGCCGTCCAAAATCGCGTAAACAACCTCCAGTGGCAGCTTCAGACAGGGTCGCAAAAAAATAGCATAACCGGCGAGGCGCTGTCGCCATACCGCCGGCCAGGAAGCCGAACACGGCATCATGGCATTGCGAACAGAGCTCAACACGCCTGGTTTTACTCTGGCTCCCGCCCGACCGATGTCCACATCAACTCCGAAATATACAATGCGCGATACAGGAGACAAAACTGACTTTCCAAAATTAAAGGGAATACCTGCTCGAGCAAAATAATCGCCCACACCCGACACCGCTCAACTCGTCTGACTGGCGCGCAACAAACAGACAATAATATAAATAGGCAATACCCTCGATGCTTGGGAAATTGGCTTCAACTAATTGAACAGTTGCACATGCAAAATGCTGCATCTCCGAAGGAGCAATTGACAGTCCCATAGGCACGCGTGCAAATACATACGTACAGCCGTCATAACTAACACCAAAAAAAATTACGAGTGCACTCTGCCAACGGTATGTGATAGAACCCGTCGTGGGTGATAATTTTGCTCGAGCAGGTATTAACGTTAATTTTAAGTCTTAAATATTAAAGGGACTGTCCAACCTTTTTGAAAGTTGTCGAATCACAGTTAATTGTATGTCTACATGTCAGGCGAGATCAGCTGAACAAGTTCGTGAATTTTTTTCCGAATTTTTTCTGTTTTATCTTGGAAGATATTAAACTTTTAGTTTTAAGCGGAAAGTTGGATTGGTGACGTCATATGATTTTTTTAATAACAGGGAAATCCTTTGTGCTACCAAATGTATGGCAAATTTTGTGTCGACATCTATTGCGCAGAAAAAGCGAACCACCCGGTGATCGAGAAATGAAAGACGAAAATATTCCAAGGCTGACCCTAAAACAAGTCGACTGTCATTACCAGTTGGGGAAAGAGAGCGACGCTGTCGGTTTAGAGGCCCTATTCAAATGCACATGGGCCTTATTTTTTTTACAGATGTCAAAATAAAACTCTAATATCTTTTTGACTAGATCATTGTGGCTGTTTTAACTGCTACCATACTTAATTTCAATGCCAAGCCACCACAATGGCTATATCAACTCAAATATAATGTTAAGGTGGGATAGTCCCTTTAATTCTATAGACGTAACCGTCAGCTGCCAGCGCCAGCGCGCGCTCCACGGATGGCAACGGACACGGTCGGCGCGGCATAAACGGCGTCAGCGAGGTCAGATCGTATATTAAACGGGCAGTCGTGTCACTTTTGGACACTGGAAAAAGTCTGTAACAACATTGCGGTCTGCCCGACCGCAAAATACCCGCCGAAAGAAAGTCACGCACTGCCGCCATCAGCGGAGACCGCGGCTTCGTCACCCATACACGAGGTGCCGCCGCTGGCACGCGCACCCCCAAACCCCGCGTCAGCACGCTCGGCAGCCGCGGGTGGCCGGAGTAGCGAGCGACGTCGACCCTCGTCGCAATCGGCGTCCGCACGCGGGCCGAACCGCCCACCGGTCGATGACGCGCGGCAACGCCGCTCAGCGGTGACTCGGATGCAGCAGCGTCCGCCGTCGGGAGGGGCCCCCCGTCGCCGCGCTCCACCGCCGCCTCGCCGGCAGCGCTCAGCAACAGCTCAGCCAGCAGCCGACAGGCGGCGCGAGGGTCGCGCGCACGCGACCCGCCGCAATCCGGCCGGCCGCCGCCCGCCGAGTCGACACAGGTAGAACCATCGGCAGCGGCGGCCGCCTCCCCCAACCCGGAACTGCTGGGGCTCCTCTTCTCTCCCCTCGGTCGAGAAAAACGCCGAGATGATGCAGTCACGCCTGGGGCGGACAGAGTGCGCGCGGCACGGGGGCCGGGCCGCCTCTCCCGGTAGGAGAGAGCACCGGGGGAGCCTCGGTCGGCTGTGGGCCGGAGTGGTGAGCTGAGACTGTCGCCCCCGCGGCCGACCAGGACAGACGTCTAATCCTGACGTCGCCCCGCGGCCGACGGCGCGACCCGCCGCGGCGGCGGCCGCAGCCCGGACGGCCGAGCAGGCCAGCCGCGCCGGTCGGACTCGGGCGACCGGCGCGGGCGCCGCTGCTGGTTGGGCGGCGGCTGGGCTGAGGTGAAGGCCCAGTCTGTCCATGTCGGCGTGCTGAGCGTCGCTGATGGCCGCCGCCCAGCCATGGTGAGCTATAATCAGCATCAGCCGGACTCTGGCCCAGAACCAGGCACGATGATCACTCGGTGGTCCGCCGCCGTCGGCGATGATGAGGAGAGAGCGGACTTCCTCTTTCCAAATTTGCTAAATGTTGCATACCTTACCATGTATTTTTTCGCACCCTTTCTTTAAGTGGGAGATTCGTTTCATGTCAGGTCCGGTCACCAGGTCAGGTCAAGTGACCACACCTCCCAAAAAAAGTTTGCGGTCGTGCCATGACCACAGTTTTTGCAGGGATCGATATGAAACTTTAAGGATTACATGAGGCCATCAGTGTCTACACAAAGTTTATCTCGGAATTTTGATATCGGTGACTTAACACGCGCCCTGGAGGGCCTCTGATAATTACACGCCCTGGAGGGGGGCGGGGGCGGATTTCGCCCCCCCCCCCCCCTATGATCTCGAAAACCACGCAACGTAGCGACAAGCGGAAAACGACAGAAAACGATAGCTCGATACAAGCTCTTTCGAAAGTATTTCGTTCATTTTTTTTTCTCAGGTCAATATTGAGGTCACCAGAGGTCATTAAGGGTCAGATTTTCAAGTTTTTAGGACTTCGCTTCGAACACCCCCAAATATCTCGGGAACTATGATAGTTAGCAGCAAACTGGGAAAAACAATCGAAAGCCCTTGCAAAATGCAAAATGCAATAGGTGTCCTCAGATTTTAGCTCAGGTCAATAGTTTAGGCTCCAGAGGTCATCAAATGTCAAAAAAGTGATTTTTTTGCAAAACTGTTTTCCGCAAATAACTTTTTACCTAATCGAGATGAAGCAATAGTTTTTACGCCATCGTGTTTGTCTCGTCAAGGCGCTTTGAATCATATTAATGATGACCGGGTTAGGTCAACTAAAAAAAAATGACCTCAGATCAAGGCTAAGTGGTGACCCAAGTTGATCATGTTGCATATTGGGAGACGTGTCTCGACAAGACAAACACATTGGTACCATTTTCACTTCTCTATCTTCATTATGCCATTAGTTATTGACAAAACAGTGTTGACGGTCACGAAATTGACCTGACCTTAGGTCACCGATATTATAAATCCGAGATACACAAATTGTAAGTATCTATGACCTTATGAAATCCTGCAAGATTGAAACCGATCGGCCTAAAACTGTGGCTGTGGTACTACTGCACACGTTTTGGGGTTGAGGTCATCACGTGACCTGGTCTGGTGACCTGACCTGGGATGACCCGAGGTCAATAATTTTACATAATGTGGGAAGTGCATTGCTGAACAGGTGTGCAAAAAACCGCGGCGATGCGCGCCGCCGTTTTTGCGCTGTCCTCGAAAAATCGGAGGAGGGGGGATTTCGCCCCCCCCCCCTTCAGGGCGCGTGTTAGGTCAGGTCAATTTCGTGACCTCCCCATTATAAGTCGATGGAGAAATATTAAAAGGCTTCCTATTTCGAGGATAGGCATGATATCAGTCCAATTCATTCTGGATAATGTTATAATAGGACATTCTTGATGATCCAAGTGCAAATTTTGTTCAGTGGCTCCTGAGGGGTCATTTGAGGTCATCCGAGGTCACCAATCGCCATCACTTTTGTGTCAATAACTCGACATAATGAAGATAAATAATATATGATAATTAATATGATTCATAATGAAGAAGATAGTGAAACCGGTACCAATGTGTGTGTCTCGTCGAGACACGTCTCCCAATATGCAACATGACCTACTTGTGTCACCACTTGACCTTGACCCGAGGTCAAATTTTGAAGTTAACGTAACAAGGTCACCATGTATATCATTCGAAGCGCCTTGATGAGACAAACACGATGGCGTGCATTGTATTGCGTTGTATGTATTAAGTACAAAGTTATTAGCGAAAAAAAACAATTTTGCCAAAAATCAACATTTTTACATTTTATGTCCTGGAGCCTAAACTATTGACCTGAGGTCAAAGTTCAGGACTTACCAACGATTGCAAATTGTGATGGCTGTCGATTGCTTTTCTCCATTTGTTTCTAGCTAGCATAGTTCCCGAGATATTTGGGATTTTTGGAGCAAAGTCCTAAAACTGGAAAATTTGACTTTCGATGACCTCTGGTGACCTCAATTTCGAGCTGAGGGGAAAACAATCTGAAATAGTTTCAAAATTATTTCGACGAGCTTTTGAACGTTGTTATTGGTTTTGGTCTATGTCCCCATAGGAGCCGAGTTAGACGGGGGGGGGGGTCAACCCCTCCCAGTCGGGCGTGGAAAATCTAGAGGCCAGTGAGGCGCGGGTTAAAGGGAATAGTTCCCCTTTAACAGGGGGTTTTGAACTGAGATAGCAGATTTGTAGAGCAGATCGAAACATGGGTTGTGGTGAAAGAGTTACCTCGCTACGCTAAGTAACTTCGACACAGGACTAGTGGGCCCCTTTTAGAAGACTGATTCGGGTCCGAGAAACTTCACAACGGTTGTTTACGTTACAAGCAGCCTGCGTATATATGCCTAAAGTCCGCCATTATTGTGTGCATTAGCTTCCATATCCAAGCTACCATATGTATGACGGTCATACATTGTCATGAAGTTGTTTAATTAAGGCCATGAAGGAGAAAAGAGAAACATGTCTATTTATCGACGGATATCCATCTATCGTCCAAACAAATGTCATTCGTTTTTTTCAGCTCAAAATGCCCCGTATAGCCAAATTTCAAGACTTTTCAGGGTGACTTGTTCCCTTTAAAGGGAGGGTGCTATTTTCGGTTTTTCGCAAACTTGTTTGTATGTTGAGCAGCTATTGCTTGGACGTTTTGCAGTGATAATCACATATTGATTCCCTTTAGTTGACATTTCGCTTATATTCCTTTTGCCCAATTTTCGTTTCGTTATTGATGAAAACGACCGCCACATCACTATTTCCCAGTTTGGGTAATCAGAGGGAATATCTGATGAATTGTGACTACGAAAAGCGGTTTAATCACGAAATATAAATCAATAGGTCAATTGACTTGTTTCAATAATGATCTGGTAGCAGTTGTATCGATACTCTTAGTGGTGGTAAGCTCACTGGGGTCTACTGATAACTTCCCGCCTATCAGGCCCTTCATGGGGTCGATCCAAAAATGTTGGGTCTATTCATGAGAATGAAAGGTATTGTTCTATTCATAAGATGTTGTTCTACAATCTCGTGTGAAAACCCCAAATAAGCTATGTCAGTAGACACTCCATTTAACCCTCGCCCTACGGGGGGATCCTGAACCGACCCCCCCCCCCCCCCCCCTGATGTTTTTCTTGAATAACTTTTTACACATGCGGCGCCTCTTGCTGAAATTGTCGGTAACTGAGTTTACAACATTTATACGTTTCCTATTAAAATTTGAAGTGTGTACGGCTTTTAGATCGTGACATATGACCTTTTCGTCAAAGTCATGTCAGAACCCAAAGGGCCATTGACCTGACCCCAAAGGTCACCGGTTGACCTAGATGCTCAAAATGGGATGCCTTTTATTTGCATTATGACAGGCATCACGCTACTTTTTACGGTTTCTCTCGATCTCTCTCCGTTCGGAAGTTATACTAAGCGCCCTGTACA